>JACYFF010031958.1:652659-692214 GCA_017589665.1 Selenicereus undatus | reverse complement strand
ATATATATATATATATATGTATCAAGCACGTTTTCACTTGTGCCATCACCATCACTTACCAACCCCCAACTCATCAAATACCCATAAAAGAATAAAAGGTTGTTAGAAAACAAGTATATTTCTAATGATATTGACTTCTAACTATGTCTTATTAGACTAAACAGTTCAATTATATACATTTGCTTAATAAGCAAGCAGCACTTACCAGCATGTATTCTTCCAAACAAGCTGGAAACACATATATTTGACAAAGCCCAAAGGCATGCAAAGAATGGGTAGGTGAAGGAGGACAGTGTGTAGCTTATAGCGTGCATTTAAGTAGTTGGAGTGTCAACATAGCAGCAAAGGTACACCGACAATTCCAACGTTAATCAACATAGGTTGGTTCAAGCAGTTTGACACTTGTTCCCCTTAAGTAGGGTCTTGGGTTCGAGTATTGTAAATGAAGAAAATCTGTGATGGGAGAGCTCTATCTCTTATTGGGCCAACAGTAGCTCAATTCCAGTGAAATATCATATCATACCTCATGCAGCTTATATTTAGGTAGCAATTGGACATATTCCACCAAGTTAGTGCTGAATCAGTATTCTAATTTTTGAAAGAAAGCTAACCCAATAATTCTTGCTGACAAAAAAACAGAGGATTTTTTTGTCAAGGTTTTAATCTAATACATTGTTAACTAAGACAAACTTATTGTCTAACACGAAGCTGCAATTTAAAAGAAATTGCAGTTATATGGAGCTATAATAGGCTTCAAAGAATGCGAGAAGTTGTAAGAAATTGTGACCTTTGAGTTTAATTATACTTAAAACTGAAAAGAATAGGACCTAATTCATTTTGACTCCTCTTTTTTTTTAAAAAATAAATAAAGAAAGTAGGAGGAATTGTATTACTAAAGCTGAGTTGAATAACAAGTCTTTCATGATAAGGTCATAGACATAGTATGGACCATCCTCCAATCAAATTCGAGGCACCGGATCATGAGGTTGGAGGCGAGCAAGATAATGAGTCACTTTATTTCCCTCCCTCCTAACAAAAGAAAAAATAACATACTCAAAAAATCCTTTTTTGTGGGTCTCTTGGAATCAGTCTGTCTACAGATAGGAATATCGGCAGTGCTAAGGTTGCGCTAAGGTTGCCTATTTCTGAATCTCCCCAGACCTCGTAAAAGTGAGACCCACACTGGGAGGTGGTGGTGGACCGGTGGTGGTGTTGTACTAAAAAAATATTACAAAGCAATAACCTACCCCAGACTAATAGTTAGTTTGGACAAGTTCGAACCACACTCAGCCCAACTCCCGTCACTGAATTGGGCCACAGTGGATGATGAACCCATTCGTTGGCCCATTGATCTGAGAAAGAGCATTACTGACGGGCCGAGGCCCGTTAATTTGTTTCCTCTCCCACCGTCGTCTAGCAGGAACTTCAATCGCCTCTTTCTCTCTCCGAGTCGCGCTCGTCTCCGTCTGTCTCCTAAATTTGACACACAGAGAAATCAAATCCCTTCTCTCAGCCCTAAACCCTGCAACTCCATCTCACTCTCTGTGTCTTTGAGCTCGGGAGAGAGAGAGAGAGAGACCCTAACCCTAACTCTAGAAAGATGTCGTCGACGCTACTGGAAGTGACGCGAGCTTCGCACGAGGAAGTAGAGAGGTTGGAGCGTCTAATCGTGAAGGAGCTCCAGAATGAGTCTGCTTCCTCTAAAGATCGCCTTTATCAGAGCCACCGCGTTCGTAACATGATCGAGCAAATCATCTCCACCACCGATAAGCTCGTACTTTTCTCTCTCCTGTATCTTCCCGATTTTGCAATTATATCATCAATTATTGACATTTAAATTGTGTTTTTCTGGCGTTTCTTTTTGATTTTGTGAAGGTTGATGTATATGAAGACAAAGATAATGCTCGGAAGGATGAGATTGCGGCGCTTGGAGGTCAGACAGCTACTGGTACCAATGTGTTTAGCGCATTCTATGATAGATTGAAGGAGGTATGTTTTTCTTTTTTGGTTGATTTTACTTACAATTATCTGTGTCTAGTTTAGTGACGATTGAATTGAGATATTTGTTGTTGATTTTTTGGTTGCCTTTTACAGTAGGTTCGATGTCTAGGTTTTGTAGGATGTTGTGCATTGTACCAAAAATTGACGAGTCCTGCAGCAACAGGATAAGTTATTTCTTAGAAATAAGCTGCTATTGCTACTTTATGGAACTTATATTGATTATAGATATTAGATGATGAATCTGGTCAATAGAAGTTAATCGATGCACATACATTTGCCTTGATCCTTCATAGTTTTAGCCTAGGAAATGAGTTTGTTGTGAATTTTTGAATGAGAAAGTTTGAATTTTTGGGCAGATTCGTGAATACCACAGACGCCATCCTGCTGCACGTGTTGTTGATGCTGGTGAGGAGTATGAGCAGATGTTTAAAGAAGACCCAATACTTGATTTTAGTGGAGAGGTATTTCATCTCTCACTCCTTTGCATATATGAGGCTTTTTTGATAACTATTGTGGGCCATTTCAATTTTCCTGTACATGACGTAAGAGAGTTACCTAATTTGTATGCTTTCTTTCTTTCTTTTTTTTTCCTTAGTGCTTCTTGATCTTTCTCACAATAATCAATCACAATGAAATAGTGCAGAAGCATACCGGATAGGGTAGTAGAGTACAGTTGCTTAGATTGCTAACTCTGCCTGTGTGGATGAAATTCTCTAGCTTTATGGTTTTCATTCTTTGTGTAGATTTTTTTTTTTTTTTTTAAAGAATGGTCCACGGTGGCCACTTTCAGCTGGTGTTGTTTTGGTTTAGAAAGTGCACAAATGCATGAGAGAAATCCCATGTGATTTTTCCGTTTCAATTTTCTTTATTGTGTAATTTGAGTATTTGATATTTCCAGATTTAGCTCCATCAAACACACATGGTAGAAAAGCATGTGGAGATAATTGATAATTTGAATGCACAAAGGTGAAACCCACATCGTAACTTTGGGCTTAAGCTGAATAGACCAAAATCTGATTGGCAACCTTCGCACTGCTGTAGATTTCTAATGACCTAATCTGCCCAACATTTGAAGACCTAATGGTCTCCACCCTTAATGTTCAATTGTGCTTTCAATCTTTGTTTGTCTTTCTCCCTGTCTACCATCTCCTTTGCTTAGTCTTGAACTCTGGAGAGTCTTTCTCCCAATCTTATCCCTCCACTTCCATTTCTTGTTGACTAAGAAATCTGCCATCTACAAATCCAAACTGAATAGGAACACAGAACTGGGTTAAACAATGTATGTGTGGCCCCCTGGTGTAAAGGCTGCTGAATGTCGAGGCTTTCAATTTTTCATGTTTCTTGTGTCTTAAAATCTGACGGATGTTGAGATTTTTTTATTCAAGTTGCTTGTGTAATGAGTTATTGGCACTAATCAATTGCCTTTGGTTTTTGGCTCTTGCTGTCTCTTGGACTTATGTTGCTGATGCTTTGTTTCAAATTCTTGGAGTATTTTTCTCCTTGATGTACACTCTTTCCTGTCATTCAGCTTCTGGTGAATCTTGACTTGCATACTAAATGAACATCTACAGTGATTATACAATGCGTATGAGGAACCTTCAAAATTCAACTTTGTGATTTAACTTTGATTTTGTCCTTTCCCTCATATATTTTCCTGTGAGCTGGAACGTAGTTATGCAGTGGGGGCTGCATTTGAATAAGCAATAGAGTTATAATGTGTTTGAGAAGTCTTTCTTGATGTAGGGGTGTCTATTTGTTTTAAAAAATAAATTACCATAATACAGCAACTAGCAAGTCTGTACTGTGCTCATTACATATTAAGCTAAATGCGGTTGCTGCAATTTCAGGAAGCATTTGGCAGGTATTTAGATTTACATGAATTCTACAATCGGTACATCAACTCAAAATTTGGTGAACCAATGGAGTACACTACTTATCTAGATGTTTTCTCACTGCCAGAAATGATTCCTCGCAAATTCAAGATGACAAGGTAAGTCCTCTCTGCTTTTTCTTCCCCAGCTTTTTGTGAGTCTGTTGTGATTTGAAAATTTCCTTGGAGTCAACAGTACAAATCAAATTGCAATTCTCTCCGTATGATGCACCCGCAGGCAATATCGAGATTATATCATTGATCTACTGGAGTACCTGATATCATTCTTTGAGCGCACAGAGCCTTTGAAAGATCTAGATAGAATTTTCTCAAAGGTTAGTCCCTAATCCTTTGTACTTATCCAATGTGAATTTTTTTATTTTCTGAGTTTGGCTGATTCGTAAACTAAATCTAAGTGTGTGTATGGATTGCATAAGAGCATGCATATCTGATCCTTGCTATGTCATTGTTCTTTTGTCAATCTTTTGGTAGTAATTATTTAAGTCTGTTATCAATAAACTTTAGGAGACTTGTGTGAGGTGTAGGTTGTGGGCTAAATTTAAATGCACTAAATATATCATCCAATGGCTGAAATAAAATGGTTTCATCAACCAAATCATGAAAAATGGTCTCATGAATGCATTATTTATTTGTTTTTAAACAGAGGAATTTTTTAAGTGCAGGTGATAACTGAATTTGAAGAGCAGTGGTCAAATGGAAAAGTTGAAGGATGGGAGAATGAGGGGCAAGAGAATGGACATGTCTCCCAGCCTACCATGATCGATCTTGATTACTATAGTACAGTTGAAGAGCTTATGGAAGTGGGGCCTGAAAAGTTGAAAGAGGTTAGTCATCTGATACTTGCTGTCTTGTTTTGCAATAACTATTTGGTGCTAGTGGCACACTTGTATAACCACTACTCGACTGTCCCATATACCTATGCTTTGTTGTACCATACAATCTTGTGATCATGAAAATTTTAACCTGACTGTTAGGGGTGCATAAAGTGTATTGAGCTGTGTATGTGCTAATTCTAGGGTTTAGTGATGTATAATCTCTATATTTTCAGAAAATACTGCTCAAATATATGTTTCTTGACTAGAGCTTCTTTTTTCTGTGCCTATGAATTCTTGACTAGAGGTTCTTTTTAGAGCATTTCTGACTTTCGAAACCATATCTGGTCTCAGATTTTGCCAATTAGGCAGAGATATGATATCATACGCTGTAATCAATCAAAGATTGTATATTTCAATGTTTGGGATGGAACAATTTTACGGGTATATCATCATGATGTTTGTCTTTTTTTTTCTTGTTTTTAAAGGCAGGATAGTGATTTTCCATACTAATGAAAAGCACCTTGACAAGATTAGCAGATGGAAAATTTAGTAAGTTCAGTTGGATGAAGGGAGTACAGCTGAATTAAAAGGAAGAGTAGTAACACCTCCATCGGTTCCCTGCGATTAAGGGAATTGTTTTCTTCCTCCTGGGCTCTGGCCCTGAGCATGAATGAATCCTGGATGGGGACCAGGGCAGAGCATATTCTTCATGAAAATTGTCAGCTTCTGAAATTTTATGGGGACTACTATCACTGATGGTGGTGCTCTTTTATGTTTAATGGTTGATTGATTCATGCTTGGAGCTCAAGATTTGCTGAGAGTTGAGACACTTTCTGATATTGATGAACCTTGCACACTAAGGCTTGATCTTTATATCATGATATCTGCTCCTTTTCAGGAGTTAGTTTCTCTCATTTCTTTGGGCATTTCCCAAGTAATGTTTCAACGTCTGATTATTCTTCATAAACGTGCTGTGGTAGCCAGAAAGTTGTTCGGGAATAGACATGATTGTCAAATATGTAGTATGCTTTGTGATTGATGAATTTTTGTTGAATATTATTATAGTAATAATTGTCATGCCTTCTATTTTGAACTCAACTCACTGTACATACAGGGGAGGTAGATGCATTTCCTGCAGATCTGCTGCCACCCATCAATATTTTCAGCTTGCACATGATAAGAAATGCTTACACGTTTCTGCACTTGCTTGTTACATTACTTGGGCCCTTCATTTGACCTTGCTGCACCTGTGTTGAACGTTAATAGTTGGGCTCAGACACAACCCTTGTAACACTTCAAATTTGCTAAAAATGTGCTAATTTATTTGAAGATAGCAATGTTGGACCCTTGGGGCTTGTTCTTTTCATTGGTAAAATCTCTTTTACCAACTTCAACCAACTTCTGCCAACTCTAACAAAATAATTTCATTCTTTTCCAACTTCGACCAACTTATATCACTTCTAGAAACTCTTACCAATCTTTTTCAAAATTCCTTACGAAGAAATCTCCATTCGTTTACGTCTCTTAGCAACATCTTCTAACTTATACCAACTTCCTCGAATCTTTTACAGCCTTAACCAACTTCTACCAATCATTCCAAAAAATACCAAGTTTTAACCACCTTTACCAATCGTTACTAACTTTATCCATTTACCGACCCCTATGTACCAACGAAAAGAACAGACCCTTGGTGTACTATTGGGTACGTGTGTCCAAGTCCTGTTTTGTATTTTTTGATTTCAAAGCAAGTAGCTTGTGGATGTTTGAAATCTTTCTTTTTGGTGTCAACCAAATTCATTGCCCTTTTGCAAGAGCTCTTTGGGATCTAGTCTTTCGTTGCTTGGAAGTTTCTTGGGTTATGTCCAATTCTATTTCGGATCACCTCTATGCATGGGAGGGCTTTTTTGGTAGGAAAGCAAAAAAGAAGAATGCCAGTTTATTTCCTCATGCAATTTTTTGGAGCATTTGGCGTGAAAGAAATAGGAGAGTCTTTGAGGGTGTGGAGATGCCGCTTCAATGTTTTAAAGATTATTTCATCAAGTCTCTCTATTTTTGGGACAAATGGATCTTTTGTTACTCTTCTCTTGATCTCTTAGATTTTGTGGATAGTGTGCATATGGGATGTGTATAGCCTTTTGTAGGATGCTAACTTTGCATCCAGCCTTTTGTTAATGATATATATTTGTTCTTTTCCTGATCAAAAAAAAGAGAAATGACTGCTATATTGAGCTGTCTTCTTTTTGGGGTTGATGCTGTGAGCACTTGTTCCACAATTTGTGGATGAGTAGTGTTAGATTCTGTCATTCTTGCTGGTCAAATATGCATATCTATCAGATTTTGTGGCATTTTGGATCCTTGTTGAGATGCAGCATTGGACTGCTGCAGGTTTTGTTGCATTTGAGTGTAAAAGATGGTTATGCGTTGTATTTTAATGCCTGTTTCTTTGATTTGAATTGTCTTAATATATATGTCTTGGGCACCTTTTTTTTAAATATTAGGAGTTTGTTTTTAGCACTCAGTCATATTGACTGCTTTGTTTTTGCCACAGGCCTTGGCTGCATTAGGGCTTAAAACAGGTGGTACTGTTCAGCAAAGAGCTGAGAGGCTATTCCTCACCAAGGTATATCTTTTGCCACATACTCTCCAGTCTCCATGATAATTTTTTTTGTTTTTTTTGGGGGGGGGGGGGGGCGGGATAAGTGAAGGTGTATGGATGTCGACCCTTGGAATTCTTTCAATTGAGAAAAGTTCTCAATGTTGTCTTGTTGGCACTTGTTGGAAGTGTTTTGAAATCCAATTAGAGTGTACTTTGTGACTAGGTGTCCTCGGTGCTTATGACAGGATCTGTTAATGACTTTTGCTATTTTGGTTTCTAATGTTGGTATTGATTTGGTTTCTTCAACTGTTATGCTTTTCCAACTTTGTAGAACACTCCTCTAGAGATGTTGGATCGCAAACATTTTGCTAAACCTCTGCATGGCTCAGAGCAGAATGGAAATATGCCAACTCAGAAAGAAGATCTTAAGGAGTTGGCTCTAATGGAGGCTAAGATGAAAAGGCTTTGTGAGCTGCTGAATGAGGTCAGGTTTTATCCATTGGTACTTTATGTTGGCAAAAGTTTTGCAAGTATTCTACGCTGGTATTTCACAGACATACTCTAGGCATTTTTTCCCCCAGTTCTTTTAGCATATTGGCTCCACTTTTGTTTCTGTTGTCCCCTCGGTCTCATTTTTATGCTCAATAGTTTTTTTTTTCTTTTTTTTTGCTTTGCGGTTTTTTGGGGGGGGGGGGGGATCGCTTTATGGTATAATGTAATTTCTATGCGTCATGTTGTATCATTGATTTGCATATATAAAATTGCAGTGGTGGTTGGTCTAATCCTTCTTTTTCAAATATTTGCAGACTATAGTGCGGACAAAAGAAAATACTGTGAAGAAGCAGGGAATGACTTGGGACGAAATTGTGCAAGAGCAGGAGGAGGTGAGGTTTTATAAGCTTTCTTCCACCATTTCTTTCTAATGTTTTGCTGCTACCTTTTTAACCATGTTGTGCGGCTCGTCTGATATGTCTTTTCGTCTTGGGATTCATTTTTGCATTTATGGACTTTACAGGAAGACATACAAGCTGATACTGAAAGTGATGAGGAAGAGCAGCCGATATATAACCCCCTGAAATTGCCACTTGGATGGGATGGGAAACCTATCCCATATTGGCTATATAAGCTCCACGGCCTTGGCCAGGTACAATAACATTTGATCATTGGTAGAGCTCTTCTTGGTCTGTTTTCAGTGGCTTCTGGATTCAGAGTAATACTTGGAGTATTGAATACTTTCCAAAGATTCATTTTTGCTCTTGTGTTTTGTCTATCAAGATGGATGGGCAATCTAGATAATCTCTTTAACTGAATACATTTTATTTGTCTTAAATGTGGGCTAAGCCTTTATTGAATATTGATGATTGCCGGTAGGTTTGTGTATTGTTTCAATTGCACATCGCTGTGGTCTCTATGATGTTAAGTCTCTGCCATGAACCCCTGAATTTTGTTTTTCTATTGTGCATTTCAGGAATTTAAATGTGAAATCTGTGGGAATCATAGTTATTGGGGCCGTAGAGCGTTCGAGAGGCATTTCAAAGAATGGCGTCATCAACATGGAATGCGCTGCCTCGGCATTCCTAACACAAAGAACTTCAATGAAATCACATCGATTGAGGTTTGCTTCTTCTATCTATACTTAACAAGTATTCATAATTGAATTTGATGTGACATCCTTGAATTTCCCAAACGGAAGATAGTCTTTCTTCTTGCTGATATGCATTGGTGGAGTAGTGATAGAAATTCATGGTTTATGATTTTTCGCATGTTGAAATATTCACTTCAGTGACTTTGGACTTTTGGTGTTGTGTCTGTTTGAACTAGGTTACTTGGACAAAAGGAAAAGTATTGTGATTTCTGGTGGTTGCCAATACTAGCCTGCAAATAGGTTGTTAGTTATATTTATGAATATCACTAATAGTCTGGTTTGGTTGTATCTTTCCTTTACACCTTATAGTGATGACTTACATCACAGCTTGCCAATTATCATTTACTAGGATTGTAACGGGAGCCCACATGGTTTTTTTTTTGGGGGGGGGGGGGGGGTTATCTCCGTTATGTTAGGCAGTGTCTTGCCATATGGCTTTGGCTAAATATGAGAAAGCGTGAATAAACTGTACATGTTGTGAAGTAGTGTGAAGTAGCACATTTGGTTGATGGTAAATGCATTTCAAACTCTAGGAAGTTGGAACCGTTTTGGTATAATATTTTACTATCATTGATTGCTTGATGTTGCATTTAAAGTGTCCTACCAATCGTCTTAAATATCTCCGTAGCCTCAGGATCAGATGCTTGGATTGAGATTGAGTGGAAGTTTAGCTCCTTCAGAGGATAAGGTTGCTGAAGCTCTCACCCTTGCACTCTGCATTTTAGGTCAACCGAGACTTGTTGCTTTGATGGTGTCATGCAATACGGTGGGGGAGGTTAATACCTTCGCCGCTCTGTCCAATATTTGACATCGTGACGCGTTCTAACCAAGGTTACACAACATGCAATTTTGTCAGATTGGTATGGGTTTGGGAGGAACTTGAAGTAGATAAAACAATCTCTTAGATGCTATTGTTTAGATTGCTGGAATCAGACCATTCGAATTTGAAAGCATGTAGTTTGGTTGATTGATCGCAATTGGAAGAAACCGTGAATGCTGGAAGAACTGTTAGTTCAGTCAGAAGAGTAAATGACATAGTCGCAAGGCCGATATGCATGCTGGAGGTTGGTAACTGCCTTCAACAACCCTTTGGCCCGCCGCCAAAACCACAAAAAAGGGACAGAAAATGGAAAAGGAAAATCCCAGCCCTTGCGAAATGAGCGCATGAAAATCCAACTGCTCCGCTCCTTTCTTCTGATGCAAAACTTGGTGGGTGGGTGGATGGTAGTTAAACTTATGTGAAGGTCCTGAAGGATAATCTATATACAGTGACATTTTGCTATGTGCATCAAGTGTTTGCTTGTAGTTGGAGACCAGTTGCCTGAGGTTTGAGCTTGAAATAAACAGTATATTTTGTTACCCCTTTCTGTGTTTTGCGAATCTATCTATGTTCATGTCAATTTCTGATCTTGTCTGGTTTCTGAGTTTTCAGCTGAACTTTCTTTGTCGTTTCAGTAGTATCTCATATCATGTTTATTTTGCTATACAGGACGCTAAGAGATTGTGGGAGAGAATACAAGAGAGACAGGGTCTGAACAAATGGCGCCCAGATCTTGAGGAGGAGTATGAAGATCAAGAAGGAAACATATACAACAAGAAGACATTCACTGACCTTCAGCGTCAAGGGTTGATTTAGAAGGTTATTGCCTCTTATGTAAGCTATTTTCGGCTTCTTAAGTGCTATTATCTTTGCACAAAATTATATGTCCTCCCAAACCTAGGCTGTGGTGATTTTAAGAGTTTGTAGATAAGTTTCTTTGTGGGACAGCCTGAATTGGAAACTGAGATTTGATCACATAGGTTTTTCTGGTTTTGCTGTTTTGCATTTGTGGACACTGCTAGTGTCTGTATGTAACAGATGTTCATGGAAACTTCAAATTCCTAGAATTCTTTTATCAGTATTGCCAAAATTAATGGTTGAACAGAGCATCCGACAAGTTTTCTATGCTTGTGCAGGTTGCATGGAGTTCATTCAGTTCATTCTTGGTTATTTTGTTCATCATTGCTTCGAAATGACTTGGTTGTGGGGTTTGCAGTTTCCATATTCTTGGCTGCTACCAAGGGAGTTATCAGCTTGCACTTAAACAGCTGGTGCTGGTGATATTGTGTTGCAATGGTTGCTGCCTCCGGGAGGAAAAGGCGTAGGCTATGATCACTAGTGGTTTAGCATAGCTAATAGACTTGGTTCAGCGGTTCAGCCAGCAGATGTTTTGTACAAGATGAGGAATGTATTGTAGTGTAATAGGCCACAATGTGCACACCGTGTCAATCTTCACTTGCATTATACGTACGTTATCTGTAGATGAATTGTAGCATAATTTTCATTTTGTTGGTTTAGCGTGGTAGGTGCTTGTAAGTGGCGTGACTTAGTGCTTTGCTGCAAGGAATATTTCAGATTTATTGAAATACAACACCATCCCAATGTGGTTCATACTTTTCGGGGGATTTGGGGAAATCCAATCGTAGTTAGTCTTACCTCTGCAGAGTATTTAGTATTGAAGGAGCTTTCAGGTGGGTGGGTGTGTGGTGCTAAGGAGAGTCCTAAACCGATGAACTATTGGGCTTTGTGGAGAATTTGTTGCGTCATGTTTGTGCTGTGCCAAAATAGAATGTTCAATCTCAGGGCCAGGAGAATTCTGCTGTGAGTGCTATGTCTGCTGGTGCGTCATGTTTGCAATGATATGTGGCTTCCTTACTCTGTGTTGTGATTTGGGTTGGTTTGGCTCCCTTACTTTGTGTCGTAATTTGGGTTGGTTTCCAATAGCTATGTGTATTTTAGCGCGACTAATCTGGTGGTTTGATCTGTATATCTTTCAAGTTTATCAATTTCAAGAGGTGGTAAGCACGGTGAGCTTTGACTCGTCGTATAGTAAATTGTTTTTGTGGTGTTCTTGTCATCTTGTGGCTTTCAGGGTCTGTCTGCTTGAATATCTGTTGGCATACCAAGCTCTTGACAACTTCTAGATGCTCATTACTGACTTTTATTGCTCTTAGCTATCGTTTGAAGCTACGTATGCTGCAATAAAATGCCCTTGAAACATTAGCTACCAAAAATATGCTACACCGTGGTGTAAACTTGATCAAGTACTCCGCAAAAATACTAACACCAACCTCCAATTATTGCAACTACGACCTTTCTGCACAAGAGAAGGGCAATATAATAGAGTAGATGGTGGGTTCTCCGAGCATGTGGAACCTTCCTATTGAAAGCTGCATTAAGCTGACTGTTAACACCTCAATTGGGACATATGGTTTCCTCAAAAAACTACAACCTTCGCAACCCTAGCCATAATGGAGCATCTGGAAATCCAAGAATGACAAAGATTTTCGTTTCTATTGTGGAGCATCTGGAAATCTAGGAATGTGATGGTCTTCAAAAATGAAATGCTTAATCCCCTTGTTCACCTAATTCAAGCTAAAAAAGTTACTGCGGAGTGCAGAATCCAAACTTTTATGTCTGTTTATATTAATTCAAGGGGGCTTCCTCTACCCCTTCTACCTCAATTCATTTCGTAATGTGGCACTCCCCCCCTCTAGGGTTTGTCAAACCCAATTTTGACGGGTCATTCAATAATTCCCCAGCAGTGGGAGGTTTCATCATTTGGGATTGGACTGGTACACTACGCAAGGTAGGGGCAACTTACTATATATGGCAACACTTGAATTGTAGTGGCGGAGGCTAGAGCATTGTGCGATGATCTAAGTTATGCAATTCAAGCAGGTTTTAGCCAATTAATTGTAGAAGGCGATAACAAGATAGTCATTCAGGCTTTAGAAAGAAATATTCACATCCCTTGGAAGATTCATAATATTATTAAAGACATCCGTACGTGGAGGGATCAAGACATTCAAATTATCACTAACCATGTGTTCAGAGAGTTTGGGCATGATATTACTGGTTCATTTTCATCTCATTTACCCTTGTTTTTTAAAAAAAAAAACCACAGTGGACCTTCGTCGACCCTTAGAGCATTGGCAGCCTTGGAACGCATTGGACATGTGGTCCCACAATCCACACGTGTTTCAAGCACCAACTTCCAACTAGGCAAAATGGGCAGGTGACACACGTGGCAAAACGCACAGGTGTTCTGCCCCACAAGGTTTTTTTTTTTTTTTGGTTAGTTACTTGGGTGAAACGCAGCGTTTAAGGCATTCCTGAAACACGGAATGACGTGCTTTGATGGCGCAAAAAAAAAAAGAAAAATGCATTTGACCGTTGGATTGGAATATAGAAACATGGGGTTTTGGGCCAGAAAATAGCCGTTGGACCTTGAAATGGGCACCTAACAATTTCGTAAATTCATGTATAAATAAATACATCAAATGATGAAAAGTTTATCTCAAATTTACTCTCACTCATATCTGAATTCCCTATTACTGTTGTACGTTTGAGTTTTGTGGGATTTGAAAAGAATTGAAGTTCCAAGAGGAAAAAAATTAGGTAATTAATACTTATTATGCAATCATGTTAGTTTTTTAGTTAAATAAATATTTTGAGTTATATATTTGAACTAATAATTTTTATTTTGTGAGATATTTTGGAGGTGTTCATAAAGCTGAAGAATCAAGATAAAAGTAAAGAGAAGGAAATTGTAAGAAACTCTAACTTTTTGTTATTCTTAATATAAAATTGTTAGAATATTTTTTGAAATGGTATAATGTAAAATGATAAAAGTAATAAAATATGTTTAATGACGGGCTCTATAAGAAATATTTAATTCAATTATCATGTAATGAATTCCATTAGTTGGAAAAATGATAGAGCGCAAGTTCCAAAAATGTGAAACTTGTGCTGGTATGGCAGGTCTGAATTTCAAAAAACTGGAACTCAGGTTGGGAATGCTCTTGGACAATCCTGCTATGTTTGGAAAATCTCAGGGGTAAAATCGTCATAAAGTGGCGACATATTATCCTCCGATTGTCCAACCCGCTTCCAAGCAAAACTCCTTGCTTCACTCTCTCTCCTTCGTGCTCCCTCTCTTCCACCTCTCTCTCTCCCGATCTCTCAAACAACTAGATTTCTGTCGTCAGATTTCATTTTCCGGCAATTCTCACCTATATCAGTGACTGGAGATTCCAGTCTTTTTGATTGGTTGTCAAAGATGCGGGGCAAGTGTTTTTAGTTTCTTGCATAAAGTTGTTTTTCCCCATCTTTTTGCATGAAAATGTGGGCATCATTTGTCTTCAAAGTGATTCAAAACATTGTTTTCCTATACATTGTTTTTTCACGCTGAAGAAAGGAGTTTTTTTGCGGAAGTCAGATCGACCATGAACACCCTTTAGGGTGTGCAATGGGTGTATGACTTATGATTTCTATGGACACATCAAATGTATATCTCACATTTCTAAGTTACAAAATGCGTAAAAATTGTAAAATATTTGCTCAAACATGTATTGGACGTGATGTGTGCTTCTGACATGGTGGGTTTTTCCTATCTCTAGTCTTTGTTCTTTTAAAACTAAAACCAAATGGAGTAAAGGAACCTAATTCCAATGATGTTAAAAACTAATACTAGTAAAGAAGAAAGTAAATTTGGTTTTGTTGCAATGATTCAGTTGTTCCAGCAACTTTGGTTTTGCTCGTAAGCCCAATACCTTGAATGCGTTTTAGTAGTTGTGATTTTTCCCATAGCTGTTTCTTTTTACGTTGCGTTAGATCAAGTGTAGTTACTTATTTATTGGCTGAATTACCAATGTCATTCACATAGGTATGTGAACATTGAGCACGTATAAGATTTAGGGACATACTCAACAACATAGATCCTTCTTTTGAGTTAGTGACTCATGATCATACATGTCACTTAAATTGTGCTACTCATGTTGTATATTTTGTATGGGTATGTGTGTGGGGTGTAGGCATGGATGCCTTGAGTTTCGTCATGTCATTGTTTGACAGGAATTAGGAGAGTTTAGACCTGCGTTTGCTCGCTTGAGCCATTGGTGGAATCGAATTAGAAGATACGGTTAGCGTGTAAGGCGATTGTTTGCTTGCTTGATCCATTAATGATCCTTTTAAGAGTGTTTTTTTGGGGGGGGGGTGTTTGTTGGGATTGCTAATTAACTACGCTTCTTAGTTCAGTAATTCAAATGGCGAAAACATTCAAGAGTGTGGCATGAACATATTTTATTTTTTCTTTATTTGTCAAACTTGAAAACGTTCCCTAGTAATGACTGAGTTATTATTCAACAAAAAAAAAAAGAAAAATTGATTAAGATATTGATATCTACCCTCCTTAGCCTACCTTGAAATAATTTTTACAATCATGGGATTTTTGAAATAATTTTAACCCTTTACAATCCTATATAATATTACTCGGCCTCTTTAATACTGATGTCATAGCTAATTACACATCTGCATAATTAATCATGCGTTTGATATGTCAAGAATAAGGATTAAATGAATTACAGTTAACTATAAATAAATGATAAGAACTATTTCACAACCTAAAAACATGAAAAAATTATTTCAAACTAGATAACGATGGATCTCACATTTTAATCAATGATATTTTGACAAGTGGATTTTGGAGGATATACACCTTTTGGGTCTCCATGGTTTCAACCTCAAGTTAACACATCCTTGGAACACAATTGACTAAGGAGTAATTGATTGACAAACTACACTACAACGTTGTATAAACTACACAGTGGTAAATTAATAGGTGCACTTATGTGTATGTGTTTCTATATCTAATTTATATATTTGCTTAATGTAGTGTTCATTGTCCAGTCGACCCAATTTTTAGATAACACTGTGCCACGTGTATCACTAATTCCATGTTGCAGTGTCCTTACTCGATTGGCACAACCGACGCAACCCTAACCACCGTAAACCGTCGTCAACGCCGGGGGCACTCTTGCAATTATGCGGAAATCTTAGGGGTGATATCGTCATATAGGTAATGTTTTGTATTATCCTCCGAATCGCCTTAAACAAAAACTCCTCGCTTCCCTTTCTCTCTCCTCGTCCGCTCTTTTCCACATCTCTCTTTCTCTTTCCCTCTCTACTGCTCTCCTTCTCTCTCCTCTTTTCCGATCTGTTGCACGGTGCGTCGGCGATTTATCTCCGGCAGGTCTCCGTATATTCCGGCGACCGGAGAATTCAATGCACGGTGTTGAGGTTCATATTCTGTTTTTCTTGAAGTATTCTCGTTGTTGTTCTGTTCTAAACTAGGGTTTTGTCATTTTGAAGTTAGGGTTTCCGGAAATAGCAGCCGGGGGCAAAATTCTCTTGCATTGTTGCTCAGCAACCAAGTTCGGAGGATTCGAATTGTGCTATATTCCATAGTGATTTTGAGTCAGGGTTTTGTAATTAGGGTTTTGGGAGGGGAGGATTAGGGTTCCGGCTGTTGATTGAGTTTGAAGTGGTTAAGCATGCCGAGAAGCTCCCGCCACAAATCTAACAAGCATAGTTCAAGAGAGGCGAGGGATTATTCTGATTCGGAGAAGGACCCTGGCATGAAGGAGAAGAGGGGGAGAGATGATGGAGGAGGTAATAGCAGTAGTAGGCATGTGAAAGAATCTACATCTGGTGAGAAGCGTAAGCTTGAGTCCAAATCGGTTGACATCACCAAAGATTCAATTGGTGCGGCTAATGCTGATTACATTGATGGGTTCGCTCCATCTTCATCAAAAAAGAGGAAAGAAAAAGTTGACGATGATCGGTGGATTGGTGGCGATAATGAGCCCGAGTTGTCAAAAAGTGAAATAAAGGAGATGAAGAGTTCAGGTGATTCTAGGAGGTCAAGTAGAAGGGATGAGAATATAGCAACAGGGTTTGATGGGGATGAAGGAAAGAGGAGTGGGACTAAGGTTGAATCGAAGGCTTATAGGTCTGACAGGAAAGAGAGAAGTGAAAAAGAAGGGGCCTCAGAGCGCGAAAGGAAGGGTAGCAAAAGTGAGAGATCAGTTGATGGTGTTTTGGAGATTGACATTACAGGCAATGAAGGGAATAGGAAACAAGGCAGCTCTGCGGAGGAGCGTGGTGGAAAGTCTGTTGGTAATGCTGGTAAAGTAACCTGCTTATGTATCTTATATTATGTATCATAATTTTAGTCGTTCTATGTTTTGTTAGGTTGTATATTTTGCATGATAATTGTTACCATTTGATGTTGTTGATTGGGATTGGTGAAGCCAAGGTATATGTGAAGTTATAGGACTATGAATGAATTGATCACTTTATACAAAATGGATTGGTTTGGAAATGTAGATTTATAAGAAGAAACATCCCTTAAAACAGAGATACTTGTGTGGCAGTAACCTGCTTATTTCCTTGTTTCTCTTGGTTGGAGGCACAGACACTTGTGTGGCAGGGGATGGAGTTTGAAAAGTTGGATTATTTGCTGATTGGGTTTGGGGATGATGTTGTGGCTATGTTGCGTTTCTTGTAGAGCATTTCTGTCATTTATTTTAGATACTTTCTTGGTGTATTGAACTTCTCAAGATTGCCTCTGAAATGCATTACATTTACTATGGTAGACTTTTAGTGATGCATCTATATTGGGTTTCGTAGTCGCCTTATTGGGATTATTTTCAAGTACTAGAGCTCGTTTGATTGTTCACCATGGAGCCTTAGGCAGCGTTGATATGTTACAGGTCATTTGCTTATTAACTACACTTATTACTAGTACGAGATCATTTTTATTGACATCCTGAATTATATGTTTGTCAACATTTAGTGCTTATCCAAGCTTTGTTCTATGGTTTTCTTCCTTTTTCTGCTAACATCACTCTTCTAAATTTTGGTGGGCGCTTTTCTTCTCCATTTGGTTGCTATTCATTGAATCCACAACTTGCTTATATGTACTGTTAGGCACATTAGATATAGGGTAATTTGGTTGCAGGAAGCCTTTTATGTGAAGGTTGAAAGAAATTCTTTGAGCTGTTTAAGGTTCAGGGGAAAAAGCTCGGATTACGAGCTTGTGGTGATGTGACTTGTAAACTATCGTATTGTGAAGCTTGTGAACTGACCTTTGTACTTGTTTTTGAAAGAGCATCGACATTTGTCTGCTGTATCAGATTGGGGAGAATTTGTATGAACGATTGTATCACATGTGCTTATTATGGGATTATCTGTCTAGCTTCTCTACTTTGGCTGTGCACAAATCTGCTGAGTTACAGGCTTACAGCATTTGTTTCTTAGTGAATTGGTAACTGTTTTATGCTAAGACAGTGTAGGAAATTGTCCATGAAATTTTGAAGAATTGAGGGCTTACTTTTTGGACTTTTTTTGGGGGAAGATTTCTGTTTGAGCCATTAGGTTCAGGACCTTTCATATCACTATATTTGTGATACTGCCATAGCCATGCGCTGAGTCCTAATTGCAATTGGGGCCTGGATGTTTTTTTGGGGAAGATTTCTGTTTGAGCCATTAGGATCAAGACTTTTCATATCACTGTATTTGTGAGAGTGCCATAGCCATGCACTTAGTCCTAATTGCAGTTGAGGCCTTTGTACGATGTGGGCTATTGCCTGTGTCTTAATTTCTAAAAAAATGGGAGTTGAAATGTTTGGTTGTGAATTTAGCTCAATAATTCATGCAATCAAATCTGTCATATTACGCTAAAGTGCGATTCATGTTGCGTTTATGTTTTGTTATTGAGAAGTTTGTTTGTTGCTTCTGTATCTATTATCTGTTGCTAGAAGTTTGGTGGCTTGGTTATGATTTTGGATGAGCTTCTGATGAATATTATAACAAAAGTTGAAAGCTTTGTTTTGGACTTTCAGGTGACAAACTGACTGTAATCTCATTTGCATTTTATAACTCTTGAAAGTCTCACTTGTAGGACATGCCCCTGATCTTTCTAGTTACCAATTATCTGTGTTACTTGGATGCTTAATTAGCAAGAATTCTATCACGTAATTGCCTTGGAGTGATGTCCATCTTATAATTTGATATTTGGAGATCTTGTTAATCTGAATTTTGAGGTGTGAGGCAGGATTATTATTTGTAGCTCTCTTTTCCGGCTGCCTTAAGTTGTGAAGCATGCAAGTATTGTTTAAGATTCAGATACTATTCTCGTATTTATTTGTTGTTTCAGAAGTCATTTGTTGTCTGCTGCTTTACTTATTATTATGCTTCAGAAATATGATCGGGACTCATCTGTTTGAGACCTATGATCAATTGCACTTCTAATGGAAATTATTGGAATTAGCAAAAGCTTCCATACTTCTAAATCGCATGTGCTTGGGTGGGAAATCCTTCCGCTGGAGGTGCATTTGAACATGTCAACGCTGTCTTTGTTCCCCTTTGTACGTGCACAATACTTTCAAGCAATCTGACCCTATTCACAGTGGAGCATTGTCTATTTTAATGGTGTGATCATGGATGTTGACGTCAGTGCTTCCATGTTCTTGTTATTTAAGTAGCAATGAAGCCGAAGGTGCTTGAGTCGGCGATTATGGGTGAACTTGTCGTTTGTCTCACCTCTTTCCTTGTCTCATTCTATTAATTTACGGACTTGTTTATGTGTCAGATTTTAACGTAGCAGCTGAGTTTCGAGAGCCTGAACCTGACAGAGAACTAGATCGACGAGCTAGGCGGAAAAGAGATGACTTGAGTGATGGGGACAGGCATCAGGATGGCCTCCGAGAACAGGACAACCGAAGGTTATCCTCTAAGGAGGATGTTACCAAGTCGGCAAAGTATAAAGATGATGGCCATAAGGATGAGAGAACAAGAGACAAGTACCGAGAAGATGTAGACAAGGACAATTTTCATCAGGATGAACGGCAGAACGATACCAGATATTCAAGAGAGTCTACCAGAGGCAAGTCTGACGATAAGCATTTGAGAAATGAGAAGAAGGATTTGGATATGTTGCAAAAAAAATCTAAGCCTCATGGTGGTGACTATGACCGGGATAGAGACCGGGAGCGTGATCGGGACAGGGGTCGTGATCGAGATAGGGACATGGATCATGATCGAAACAGGGAGCGAGATCGTGATCATGATAGGGACAGGGACCGTGATCATGGGCGCCATGATCGGGATCGTGATCGTGACAGGGATCATGATGGTCGAAACCATGACCATGATCGAGATCGAGATCTAGACCGTGACGTCGAACGTGCCCATGATAGAGATCATGAGCTAGATTGGGATAGGGAGCGCGGCCGTGATCGTTATCGTCGTGAACGTGAAAGGGACCGAATTCGTGATGACGATCGCAACCGTGACCGGAGCCGGGACCGAGACTATGATCATGACCATGACTATGGTTCTCACATTGATGAAAAAGGTTCTAGATACAAGGAAGACAGGGGACGCAGAAGGTCTCCGGATGCCTATGATGATTTCCATGGTGACAAATCCAGAAGAGTAGAGTCTGACGCTGACAAGGAAAAGTCTCTCTCACGCAAAGCCCATATAGACAGTGTTACAAGTGGTAGTCGCCGGAGGGGATCACCTAGCTCCCGTTCTTATGTCAGTACTGATAAGTACAGGTATTGTTCTTAGTTAAATCGATTTAGCTTCGTTTTTGTGTGCATATTATCTGTGTTGCTGTATACTTAGCTCTTGCTGCCACAGCATTTTTGGATGATTATATTGTCTTTTCAGTGCTGCCATCTGGAAGTGTTTGTCACATATTCTGGAATGGAGTAACCTTTGTCTTGCCCATTAAACTCTCTAGACAGGGTATTAGTGATACATGTGCCTCTTTTGGTGGCAAGTTATCTCATAGTTCTCTCTTTTCTTGCTTGTAGAGATGGTTTGCAAGATGATATGAAGCATGGAGATTCTTTGAGAGATTGTGCTTTTGCATCTGAAACCAATAAACTACCCAAGTATAGATCAGGGGAGAAACGAGGTAAGTTTGAGGACAATCACATTGGAGAATTACCTGAAAGGTCCCCGGGCACCAAGGCATCGCCTGCAGGCTTGAAGGAGAGATCTCCTTCGACAACTAGTGTGGATCGCAGATTTAGAACTTTAAGGAGCCTTGATGTTGATGAGGCTGAGAGGAGGAGCAGTGGTTCCAATGATGTAAGAGATATATCTGTTAATGAAGATAGACATAGTAGAGATTTTTCTGCAAAGAAACATTTGGGAGAGGAGTATCCTCGAGCAGAAACGTCGTTTCACCATAAATCTGGTCAGATTAATGTTTCTTCTCATGGGCCTAGTTCATCTGGCTTCAGGGCTGGAGCGGACAGTCCGTCCTTCATTGGTTCAGCAGGGGATGACAATAGAGGCCACTCCGGTGGCCGTTACCGGAGAGGTGGTGATCCAAATGTGGGAAGAGGGCCTGGGAATGCGTGGAAAGGTGTTCCTAATTGGCCTTCACCATTGCCCAATGGGTTTATGCCCTTCCCACCTGGGCCTCCTGGGCCACATCATGGCGGTTTTCCGCCTATGCTGTCACAGTTCCCTCCTCTGTTTGGTGTTAGGCCGCCTTTGGAACTGAGTCACCCTGGGATACCTTATCATATGGCTGATGCTGAGCGTTTTGCTGGTCATGTACGGCCTATGGGTTGGCAGAATATGGTAGATGGATCGATTCCTCCACATTTTCATGGATGGGATGCAAATAATGGTGTCCTTAGGGACGAATCTGCCATGTATGGCCCGGGCCATCTATCCGGTGTGCGAGGAAGGGACATAAACGAAGACACGTGGAAGCCAAATGGTAATATAAATACGGATGCTACCTCTGGGTCTCAGAAAGATCCTTCCATGTTGAAAGCATCTACAGATGAAGCATCTTCTGCGCAGGCTACTCCAAGGGGTCACCAACAGAGCAGTTGCGCTGATGATCAGGGGATGGGTTCTAAGATGAATGCGCCAAGTGATCCCTTGTCCGCAAAAGAATTTGCTATGTCTCCGGCTAAAGTGACTACTGAAAAGACTCCTGAATCATTTAGTGCTGATGACATGACACAATATTTGCGTGCTTACCTTGTGAAGCTTGATATTTCTATAGATATGGCTGATCCTGAGTTATATAATCAGTGCATAAATATTGCCATAAAGGGGAAGCCTGATTATCCCGAAGAAGATGATGAAGTTGAACATGTGGAGGTAGGGGATTTACTTGAAATTGTCTTCCTTCCAATATTGTTTCAAATTTTGAATTTGTGGTTAATATTACTTACGTTCCATTCATAGGAGAAGGTGGTGGCTGAGACTGAGTACATAAACTTGACTCTGGGCCCGACGATTTTCCCTGCAGCCAAAGATTCTGTGTTTCAGGTACTTCAATGCCTTTCTAGATAGATTGGACCTCTGAAATAGAATGTTTTAATAGGACTATGGTGCACTACGACATTGACTTCAGAATTGTTGATATGATTTGGTCTCCAAGTTGACTTCCGTTTGTCCATGGCAAACAATTTTGTGATATGTGTTTAAGCCATGTGGTCTCGAACCCTTGATTGACCATTCCTGCTGATTTTGCTTACTGGCATTTTAACTGATTTGCAGAGAGCGCTGCGTTTGTACAAGACACAGAGCAACGAGAGGTCAACAGCAACAATGCGCAGTGGGGAGGAGCTGCATAGTCTTCCAACCGAGATGCTAGACGTAGAACAAACAATGCACCCAACAGAGATAGTAGATACTCCTGTTGATCATACTGTCAAACAGGAAGACTCAACTCCTGTAGTGGCAGAAGTGGTTCCACCTACAGGAGAAGAGGAACGGATGGAAACTGCACCTATAACAAGCGAAGAAGTTTTGAATGCCATACCTTCTCCACAAAGCGCGAGTCTGGCTCTTGATGTTGGTGATGAGCAAGAAACGCTAGTTCTCGACGTGCAGAAATTGGAGAACATTTCTGGAGATTCAGTTCTTGAAAATGATGATGCTAAGGGTCATTTACCTGTCGAGAGCACTTATTCTGAGGGCATTGCTTCAAGTGCCGAGATTGATATGCTCGACGGTGACGCTAGTAAGATTGTTGGCATTGAGCCTGCTTCTGATGAGCTGTTGGATGTTACAGTAAGTAAGCCTTTGAATTTGTGCAATGATTCTGTCAAGGTTTGTGAGGTCTTAACCCCACTGTCAAATGATCCTGAGTCGGTAATTTTGAGTCGGATACATGATGCTCCTGAAAGTACACATTAAAAACAATTTTGCTATATTTTTAAGTTGCTTTTATTCCCAGCAGTTTTTCTGTTCACCCATCCTTTTCGCATTTCTCTTACCAAGAGAAATTATTAAATCAAAGAAATAAAAAGAAAAAAAAAAGCATCTGCGCTTTTCTTTGACCTAAGTGCTTTCATTTCTTGTTTCACTGCCATTGTATCTGTCTGGATTGTATGAAGTGTGTCTCGACCATGGATTTAAAATGTGACCGATCCCCGACGAACTGGCCGCATCAAAAAGGTTTTTGAGTTGGCTGAATCGCGTTTTAGGTGCGATATGGAATGCAATTTTCATATTAGAACAATTTTTCCATATCGCAATCGAAACCGTAATCGCGACTGAAACCGCATTTTGAATCCTTGGTCTCGACTGTTCTAGTTTTGTGTATTAGATGTATTACGTGTATTCCTTTGTTTTTTTTTCACGGGGATTTCTTAAATTCTGGTGTTCCAAATGATTCAAAACTTGATTTTCTATACCTTTTTTTTTCTCTTTCCTAGCGAGGTGCTTTTTTCATAACTACTTTTGTGTTTTTTGTTTTTGTTTTTGTTTTTTTTTTTTTTGGCCCGAACTTCCTGAAAGTGTGGCATCGATCACTTGATCTTCTAAACGTTTCGGAACGTCAACTTCTATACTTGGTTTTCACTTTCCCACGCTGAAGGTGATGTGTTTTTATGAAAATATTTTTTATTAATTGGCCGTGAGAGTTCCTTTAGAGTTTAGAGCATGAGTAGTAGTAGTAGTTGGGATGTTTTGGGTTTCCAATGTTGCTTTTTTTTTTTTTAAAATTTATAAATAATCATGAATAATGGATGCCTATAATGTAAGCATCCTGACCCCAATTTGAAAGTTCACCTAGAAGCGTCAAATCGAATAAAAACAGAGGCATTAAGCCATGAATAGCATCCAAAAGACGAGCTCGCCAATATTGACTAACCTTGAAGAACTAGGCTTTAATGCCCAGCACCTTGATTGTGGATTGATGCTCTGTTCTTTTTACCCCTCCTCAACTTATACTTATTGTCTCCGGAGCTTATTCGTCTGTTTCCTAGAACCTTGTTTATTTTGATATGGAGGAATCTGTTGCAAAAAAGAAAATGCGTCTCCAATGTGAGCTTGTATACAAAGATGATGCAATTTTCCCCCCCCCTATTTGGAGCAAAGTTAAGTAGTGTTATTACTCGTTCTTGAAAACAAAGTGGAATCAGTTTACAACCCAAGCAATCCAGGTATTTATAATGTAAATTCAACTAAAGCAAATATAATTTAGTCAATAATGTGTTACCCGACAGGCGACCACTATAGTGTAAATTCAACTAAAACAGATAGAATTTAGTAGTACAATCGTGTACAGGGAAACAACCAGAGTAGTGATAACAGTGCAATGCATATATCATACATAATCCTACCATTGGACCCCTTCCCCCCCCAAAAAAAACCATGATCCTACCATATATAGTCCTAATATAAATTCAACTAAAACCGATACAATTTAGTAGTACAATCTTGTACAGAGACATCAACCAAATTAGGGATAACAGTGCAATGCATATATCATACATAATCCTACCATATATAGTCCTAATGACAAGGCCGGCGAAAAAAGCAAGTACTTAATTTGAATGAAAGTAAACCTAGTTTGTGTTAGCTCTAAATGAAGTTAATTTGGATGAAAAAGTCTAGTTTGAATAAAGAAAAATCTGAAAAATAACCCTTTCGGATTTTAAAATCAATTTGAGTCATGTTGGATTGAAGCAACTAGAAATCAGCCTAAATCAGACCAATTGTTTTGACGCACATTTATTAATGATGATTTATTACGTTCATAATGGCCAACCAAATTAGGATTGTGTCATGTACAAATTATATTACAGGCCCGGGTCTAAGGACCCAGGTTGAACACTTAAGAATATGGTATTGAGCGTTCAAATTGATTGTGTAGAGCATTAATGTCAATGGCGTTGAACATTTAGGAAGCTTAATTTCTCACCATTATTTTAGACTTTTCCCTTAAATCCTTATTAATTTGATTTGGCTATTGTCGTTGCAACGATTACTGCTTGAGGCATTTTGATTTTTGTAGAGCATTCAATTTTTTTTGGTATTTTATTTGTTTTTTTTTTTCTAGTTTATGGGGTTGAGCAATTTATTTTATGTACTTGAGTAATCTATTGTATCAAGCTAAGTATTTTATTTTACTCACTTGAGCATTTCTCGAATCTATAGACCTGAGACTATAATATAAGCGCTGTTGCGTTATGGGCTTATATGCACTGTGAATTTCAAAACAACAACTTCAATCCATGTTGTGAATCCCACCACCACCAAAGAATGCAGGATTATTCCATGCCCGGAAACTGAAACTCGTGAAGAGTATGCAGTTGAAGCAACTGTGTTCGGCTTTGTTCCCTCCTTCGATGACTACAAGATCGTGCAGCTTATGAAAGCCTATGCTTCTGATATAATATACTCAGTCAATGGATCGGATTGATGTATTCTCATTTAAGGATGATCGATGGAGAAGCTTAGATGTTTTTAGTACTGATCTCGATTCACCGCTTGCTGGATCCTGTCTTGATGTAGGAGGAAATCAGGCAGTTTGATTGAATGAGGCTTTATATTGGGTGGCTTCGATACTCCCTACCAAACATCCAAGTGGGTTTCCATACTAGAATTTGATTTGGCTACAGAGCGATTTTCAAGGGCATCAGACGTAACAACAGATTGGCTTCCCTTGGAGTTATAGCACACAATTGTCCTTGTGTTGGTGAGCTACACGAGATGCAAAGTGGTGAAAGATTTCTCGAGCTTTGGATGATGGAAGAATGTGGTCCGTTGAATACCTTGGTTAGACTTCAACTTGACTATCGAGTCGCGCCACAATGTCCTGCTCTTAATCCATTTGGATTCACACCCGATGGCAGTGTTTGGATAGCAGTGATTGATCAAGCTCGAACAAACCATATTGACACCTGTATGAATTAGACTCTTTTTTGTCTTTGATGTCTATTTGAATTCTAAATATGCAATTATTGGTTAATTATGATTTATAAGATCTATATCACTATTTGGACTCTTTTTTTTGGGGGGGGGGTCTTTGTGTTCGATTTGAGCTCTAAATCCGTGTAAATTATATTATTTTTTTTTTTTTGGGGGGGGGGGGGGGGGTGCTTTGAATGTGATATATAAGGTCACAATGCATGCCCGCAAACCTGTTCTCTTAGTCCTCTCCTCCTGCAGACACCCTGCAGATATACCCTGTTTTCTTATGCTCGAAGTGAAGAAAACCAGAGACAACAATAAGATGGCGTCTGATTCATCTAACTGTAGTGATCATGGGTGCTTACCTCCAGAACTAATCACTGATATACTCCTCCGATTACCGGTTAAATCACTAGGCCGATTCAAATCAGTGTGCAAAAGTTGGAATTCCCTAATCTCGACTCACAATTTTGCTAAATCCCACCTCCAATTCCAAATTTCCTCCACCAGCAACAACCCTTCAGCCCTGACATCTGTGTTGCTCATCTCGCCACCACCGGGCTTTGTCTTGTCCTGTGATCTGAAACTTCTCAATGGCCACAGTTTTGATGCTGCTATCGATGCTGGCTTAATCTCACCTTTGAAATTAGGCTTCCCTTTGCCATCTTCAACAACTTTCCCCCCTCTTGGCTCATGCTGTGGGCTTGTATGCATTGTTGAGACTATGAGCATGACGGCCAATTCAAAAACTCTCTGTGTTTTTAACCCCACCACCAAAAAATTCAGGTACATCCCATTCCCGAATACTGAGGATCATTGGCCTGCTAAACATTGGGCATCTGGGCTCGGCTTTGTCCCCTCATTCGATGACTATAAGATTGTGTTGCTTAAGCAAACTGTAACCTGTATTGCCAATGACAGAGTATACCATAATACAGCTGATGTGTTCTCATTGAGGGATGGTCAGTGGAAGGTGTTATATTCCTCTAACAGTAATCTGGATGCGTCACTTGGTGGTGCCTATTATCATACAAGGTCTCCGGCAGTTTGGTCCAATGAAGCTTTATACTGGGTGGTTCCGTCATCTCCTGTTCGACCTCTAGATGGCTTTTTCATACTTGAATTCAATCTAGCTAAAGAGAGATTTTCAAGGGCAGCGAATGTGGAACATATCAGGGATGCTGATGACAGAGTCATGTACGACCTGCAGAATTTGTCCATCGGAGTTATTGCACAAAAGCATGTCTGTGTTGGTCAGATATACTTTTTGCAAAGTGGTGAACAATTTCTTGAGATGTGGATGATGAAAAAGTTTGGTGAGTTGAATAGACTGTTTATACTTCAACTTGGGTCTGACATAACGAGGAGAAATCTTGGGTTATTGGGGTTTACACCCAATGGCCTTGTTTGGTTAGAAAGCAATGCTCCAGGAAGACAAGAAATCTTGCTTCTTGATCCAAGTCAAAATCGACCAGCATATGTGCTGCTTGCAGAAAAATATGTCCATCACGTCATGAGTTATACTCCAAGTCTCTTGTCCCCTCCTTAATTATGTCAGGAGATCTGTTATTGAATAGAAAGCTAGTGATACAAAAAGATATTTGTGTTCAAAGAGTAATATTTGCTGTAGTCATTAATTTATTAAGAAATTCCAGAGTTTTGTTCCAAAGATGCTGTGTTTCCAGAGTATCCCTTGAGTTGTATAGTCTCTGTTAATTTGATCTCTTGTTTAGTGGTTATTCAATTTACTTCTCACTATATAACATTTTAGAAGGCGAAGGTGTGAGTTGAGATCAAACTTTTCCAACTTTTGCACACCAATTTGAATCGGCCTAGTGATTTGACCGGCACTCGAAGGATTACATACCTCAATGATCAGTTCAAGAGGTATGAAGCATCCATGATCATTAGATTCAGATGCCATCATGTATTATTGTCTTTCCCTTCAGGTTTCTTCACTTCCCCCACAGTTTTCTCTGGGGTTTCTCTAGGGTTTAGAGGTTTGTCAAGATTGATTAAGAGTTAGGATATTGCCTAAAATCTGATGAGGAAGGCAGTGGGCCGATTACACTTGGGCCTTTATGGTTTAGACGTTTGTTAATTACATAATTCATGCATGAATGGAAGCACGGTTCCCTCAAAGCCTCTGTTTTTCTCCTAATCCCTTTTCCTCCGTTAAACGTGATAGGATGTAAAACCCTAGATATTGGGCATCTGGGCTCGGCTTTGTCCCCTCGTTTGATAACTACAAGATCATGTTGCTTGAGCAGACTATAACCTTTAATTCCAATGGCAGATTCTACAACGATACAGTTGGCGTGTTCTCATTGAAGGATGATCAGTGGAAAGAGTTTGATTCCTCTAAAATCGCTACTAATTACTACTTCTGATTGCCCTTTAAATTTATTGAGGCACTAAAAACGAGACACAAAATATTTCTTGGTTATATGGAGGATTCATTAGTGAGTAGAAAACCATCTGATATGAAAGTTTCTTGTCAATAGTAGAGTCGGAGTGGGAAGTGACAGCTGATTGCCATAGGGTTAGGACTCTTGGGGGTCATACTACTCCACGTTTATGCTCAATGTATTAGGAGAATTCTAGCTAACCCCCAAAATCGTCACCTTCTCCTTCTCCTTCTCCTCTGATCTAAGATGGACATATGGTGATAAAAAAATCCAGGAGAAACACAGGTAAATTAGAGAAGAAGGGAAGTGAGGGACAAAATTATGGCTCATCATCGGTGCTTACCCCTAGACTTAACCACTGAAATATGATCCTTTTGCTTATTGTACTTTTGCATTCGGCTTTGTTTCCTTCACTGTCGACTGTAAATCATGTCGGCAATGCTCAAAAACTATGCACTCAGCAAAGAATTGAGTTCATATGTTCTCCGCATGGGTGATCAGTGAAGGCTAGGCAGCACTATTTCCGCCGCCATTGATCTTGTTCTTGCTGATGTTTAAGGTGATTGAAAAAAGCCACTTTTGGGCTTTCTGATCTTTAACTTTTCTCTGATTCTTTCTCCGTCATCTAACGTGGGCAATGGTCTATTCAATTTGATTTTGGTACGTCTTTATAAACCGTGATCAGCTGATAATCATTTTTGTACCTGTCCTGTTGCGACAGCTCAAGCAGTTTAGCTGGATGAGGCTTTATACTGGATGGTTTCAGCTCCTTGCAAATTTTCAGATGCTTTCTTTGTACTTGAATTTGATTTGCTTAAACAAACATTTTTGGAGATATGGTATCTGAAACAGATGAATGACAGTAATGGAAGAATAAGGGGAATGACAGTAATGGCAGTAATGATAGCTCCCTCCAGTAATACTGGCAGTTCGTTCTTGGATAACTATCCTTCTGATTTAGATTCGATATTCTTGACAATGTTTCTTCAACTAAATCAAATTTAAGTAGGAAGAACTCACCCTTGTATCTAGTGTGACATGGAACAACCCAGTAGAAAGCATCGTTCAACAAGACCGCATTAAGATAGCGACCATAACTAACAAGTGATGCATCAAATGCACTAGTGAAAGAATCCAATTCTTTCCACTGGTTATCCCTCAATGAGAATATGTGAACTTGAATCTTTGACATATAGGGCTCTAAGTAATCACAGGTTAGCAGCACCATCTTGTAGTCATGCATCGAGGAAACAAAGCCAAACCCATATGCCCTAACAAGGCACCATGGATGATACTTTGGTTCAGGTAGTCGTAGTTTTCTACGTTCTTTGATTATGGGTTCCAAATATGGGTTATTTTATACTGGGTGGTTTGGTCATTTCTTTTGGATCACCTGGTGGCTTTTGCGTACTTGAATTTGACTTGGCTAACGAGACATTTTTAAGGGCAACAAGTATAAAAGAGATCAGGGATGCTGAAACTAGGAATATGTACTATAATAGGCACGCTTCAATTGGTGTTATTGCACAAAAGTACATGTGTGTTGGTCAGGTATACTCTGTACAAAGTGGCCAACGATTTCTTGAGATGTGGATGATGGAAAAGTATGGTGAGTTGAATAGACTGTTTAGACTTGGACTTGAGTCTGAAATTGTAGGGAGATTTCCTGGATTATTGGGGATTACACCCAATGGCAGTGTTTACTTAGTAAGATACGCGCCAAAGAAACAAGAAATCTTTCTGCTCGATCCTGGTCGAAATCCACCTATGTATGTCGTGTTTGCACAAAAATATGTCCATCACGTCATGAGCTATATTCCGAGTCTTGTTTCCCCTTGTTGTGTTGGGAGATCAGTTACTGAGTAGAAAACTAGTTCTGCAAAAGGTTGCTTACTACTATCGTATATCTATGTTTGAGGGAAAGATTCCCCATGATAATGAAGAAATTAGAGAGTTGTGTTCCACAGTATTCCCTGATTCAATTCTGTATTCTCTGTTAATCTGATCTGTTGCTTTAGCTGTGTTTACTGGACTTGCCGTAACATAAAATTTAAGACAGAGCACTAACATATTATAGGTATGCAAGTTAGGCCATTGTGTTGACAGAATGACAGGTCCACCTTACTAGTTATAAACTGATATCTTGTACATATTGATAGGTATGCAAGTTAGGCCCTTGTGTCGACTTGGAACCAAGAAGTTGTCGAAGATGTATTTTGCCTACAAAGATCTTCAAATTTTGAGAGTCAGATGCCTATGCTGCCCAAACATTCATCAAGATTTGTAATCCTTATTAATTGGATTCCCTACTTTGATACTTTTTTTTTTTATTGTTCTATAGAAATTATCGAAGGAAAAACATTGCCTCTATATGAGTCCATGACAAGCTCTTTTGGGCCAGGAACGCAGAGGAATGGGCAATGATGAATCTAGAATTATTTATCCCACATAAAATGGGGAAATAAGACTTGGTACAAAATCCGACATATAGTCGACATGCTCTTTTGGGACTAGTCCATAGATAGGGTTCTGAATCTTGCTTGCTAGGATCGATAATCGAGATTTCAGGTTCACACCTAATTATCATGATCAAATCATTGCCTCTAGATATGTAAAGCCCAACCACATAGGCAGTGACCTCTCAATCTGAGATTGAAGTCTAATTAGCAACACTTTCCACTCACCATAATCTTGTTCTAACCTCCACACTCTGACAAAACTTGCACCACTGTGAGTGTGACGGCATAGTTGACAAACACACAGTGCATTCTCGTGTATGAGCCCAGTGGAAATTGATGTGCTATGATAACTTCCAAAGTTGTCGCTGTTCTGTTGTTTTAGATTCGCTATCCTGCAAATTTTTCTGTGATCAGATCGAATTTGAATATGATCAAATGAACTAGAATGTATGGGCTTGGGAGTGTTGCTAGCCACCCAATATAAAGCCTCGTTCAATGAAACTGCTGAACGAAAATGGAGCATAATACTAGAGAGACTGACTGATGTATCAAGACCACTGCTAAAGACATCTACTTGTCTCCATTGACCATCCCTCAATGAGAATACATGAACTACACTCTGAGCTGATCCGTTGCACAAGATTTGGCCTAGTACAACGAGTCTGTAGTCGTGGATCGAGGGAACAAAGCTGAACCCATTTCCCATAATAAGACGAGGAAATTGAGCATATGATGAAGCGAATTCAATGTTCCTGGATTCTCGAGTGATGGGGTTTGAAATACAGATAGAATTAGTGTTAAGAGGCCAAATGCACATGAGCCCAAGGCATGTCACCAAGTAACAGAATGGTCCGAACTCGCTCGCTTTGGTAGTGGAGTCAAGATAGTTGTCCTTGAGATCATTGACATCGATCGAGAACAAACAACCCCTCGTCGTGGAGAAAAACAGAAGGGATGATCAGGTTGAACAGAACTGAAAGTGAGATTTGAGGAAGGCGTGGGTTGAAATTAAACAATTCCAACTTTTGCACACTGATTTGGATCGACTCAGTGATTGAACGGGCAACCGAAGGAGTATTTCAATGATTAACTCTTGAGGCAAGAAGTCATCAATGGCTATAATTTTGTGTTCTTCCTTTGGGGTTGCCTTCTCGTGGGTAGACCTGGCAAACGGGTTATTCGGTTCGGGTACGGGTCGGGTCAAATTCCGGTTGGATCATGTTCGGGTTAAATGACATTTCGGTCGTTTCGGGTATGGTTTGGGTCGGGTTGATTTCGGGTCAATCAATTTTTGGTCAAATATGTTCGCCGTGCCAAAACAAGCAACTTTTTAGAAAATTTCGGGTCGAGTATGGTTCGGTTCGGGTCAATTCGGATTTCGGGTCCACTTTCAGATGAACATATTTCGGGCGTCGGGTCGGGTATGGGTATGGGTTCAGGTCATTCGGTTTGGGTTTCGGATCTCGGGTCAATTTTGCCAGGTCTACTCTTTGGCCATAGTTTTTGTGTAGGGTTTTAGATGCTATGATTAACAAAGTTTGAGGAAAGGTAAACAAGTTTAGGTTAACTAGGACAATGCTTATACTATACGCATAAACACATAAGGAGCCATATCAATCCTACCATGAGCAAGGCCCAAAGACAACAATTCACCGCAAAGTGAACGATTTCTCACACAATTATACTAAAGGTTAGCAAAGGCTATGCACTAATGTAATCGGCCATACTAATTCTAACCTAAGCAAGGCCCAAGCGCATTAAGTGCACAGCCCAGTAGAAAGCTAGGGATGAAAATGGACCAGACTTGGATTGGATGTATGCACCTTCGAGCCCGAGTAATTATTACCTCTGAAAAATCCGATCCAATAGGAGTCAAGTGTCTCCTCCAATTTTGTTACGAGTTGGATTGCATCATATCTGACTTTGAAATCCGATCCAACCTTGTCAAGCTGATTCATGGGTGTGGAAGTGTATCATAAGGAATCGTCAACAATTCTGTAAAGGAATAAGGTGGCAAGTAGGGGATGGAACCAACATCAACTTCTGGTTAGATAGTTGGTGTGATAATCATTGGCTTGTTGATCTTATGAGTGTTCCTGACATATCTAGCCTTGACACATCTCTCAAAGTTTCACATTTTATTCTTCCGTCTAAGGCATGGGATATTGTAAGACTACAACAACTAGTTAGCCATATTTGTCTTCTGGCAATTTTGGCAACACCTATTCCGTACAACCCCATTCCTGATTCTATCTGCTGGGGCTTGTGTGGAAGTGGAGATTTTTCCACTAAGTCTGCAACGTGGGCTGCACATGGATTGGATATGCGAAAATCCCATTCCTGGGAATTCAGGTGGATCTGGAGGTTAGATATTATGCCTAAGCTAAAGATCTTTCTTTGGCAATTGTGTCACGCGACCCTTCCCACTTGAGGAAACTTGATACTTAGGGGTATGGATATTGATCATTTGATCCCCTTTGTCTTCACTATAATGTGGCTATTGAGACTGCAGAGCATCTATTCGTAGGATGTCAGAAAGCCCAACAGATTTGGCAAGTGGCAAGTGATCATAATTGGGTCAGTGGGTCACTATTAACCTCCCACTGAATTCCCAGATGAAGATAGAAAACTAGCTCTCCAACCTTAGGAGTTCTTTACCACCCAGTACGTCAGAGAGGCTCGTAGCGCTCCCATGGAGTATCTGGAAAACCCGAAATAATCAAATATTTCGTCATGAAACAGTCAATCCGGTTATATCACTGTTATGCACAAAACGTGCCAGCGCTAATTGGCGTATTAGACACAAACTTTCACAAACACTTTTCCCATCCCCACCACTTCCTTCAAACCATAGCCACAAGAAGACACAATTGATATCTTGGCAAAAGCCACAAGGAGGATTCGTCAAAATCAACTTTGATGGATCTAAGAGTTCACAGGGAGCAGCAGGAGAAGGATTTATTATTCGTGACCGGAAAGGACGTTTTTTACAAGCGCCAGCCTTCAATCTAGGAGCAGCATCAGCATTAGTGGCGGAAGCTACAGCCATACGTAATGGGTTCATGCATGGCAGCTGTGCAAGCCAGATTTACAGATATCTATTTTGAAGGAGATAACAGGATTCTAATACAAGCGGTACAAGGAAAAGTACAAACCCCATGGGAAGTTCAAGTGCTAGTTCAAGATATCACATCTTTCTTTACTTGTTTCAACAATGTCATTATTAAGCACATATTTAGGCAAAAGAATAGTGCCGCCGATTGGCTGGCTAAGTTTAGGTTATCAGTTCACTCCACAAATGTGTGGGATGCGGTTCCTCATAAGGACCTTTGTTTTATCCTTGTTGAGGATAATTTAGGACAAACCCTTAAGGGAATGACATCCTAGATTGTATTTCTTACCTTCTTACCCAAAAAAAAAGTATTTGACTTTGACCCAGTCTATTCTCTCTTCACTTTCGAATTATACATTGTCAAGAACTCAAGATGCGTCCTTGTTCCTAGGTTGGCGAGAGATGTGATCGAGCAAATTAAACAAATAACGTCAGATCTAGGCATTCAAAAAATCTTAAACAAAAATGAAGAAGAGTAACGGTCTGATTTGGGATGTCTTGGTAATATACAACAGTGTTCAGCATAAGTACTACCAAGTTATAGGACCCATGGATTCAAAATGTGGTCGAACCGCGACGAAACGGCCACATTGGAAAGGTTTTGGAGTTTGACGAACCGCGTTTTCATGCCGCGATAGCGGTATTAGAACGATTTTACCGTACCAAGACCGAAACCGAAATTGCAACGGAAACCGCATTTTAAATCCTTGATAGGACCTAATACTAGACTCGGCTTAGACTATCTCCCAACACATAATTGAAGAAAACTATTATTACTCTCGTTGTATAACTTTCACCCTTCCTTAGCTAGCATTCAAAGGCCGGCAAAACAGATCGAGGCTCTTTCAAAACTCTACTGCAACCATCTTGCTTGCATTTGCAGCCTAGCATTTGTTAGAGCATTCAAAGCCAAGCCACAGATAGAGCTTAAAGCCTTCATATTCTGCAATAGTCTCTTTCTATCCAATTCAGCATTCCTTTGCTAACTATAATCTAGGCCTTTGCCCGGACCGATCTATCCTCCATTTCTTCAGCATTCATCATAAAACACAGATCCTTTGCATCGCGTGGTACTTATTTTTTGTGCAAAATGTTTGAAGGAAAAGCATTAATCAGTTACCACTACTAGTCAATTACCACTACTATGAAAGTTTAAACTAAAGTTTGACAGCAAATTGGTTCATAGAAAGCATTGATTAAAGACAAAGTTGAGAGGGATTCACCAGGAAACCCAATCTAAGCAGTCATGTGCAATAAAGTAACAGTCTGAATTAGCCAACTTTAGTACTAAAATCCCAATCTTTCTGACACAGAGAGATCAATAATTCAAGCAAATTTTGCAGGGGTGAACAAATTTTCTCTAAGTGTTCTACTCAATATAGGAGACAGACTACTTATTATTTATTAAAAACCTACGGATCTTGTCTACTCTAATGAGGAGAAATGAGACTCGCAGTAAAACTTGCAGCATACATGAACCCTTTTTGTGTGATGAGGTGATATGTAGGTTGCTCCTGATTTGTATCAATAAGTATGACTTGCTCCCTTTGTCCATTCCAGGATCTTATGAAAACATAACCATTGGATGTAGATCCTAATAAGTAATGCACATTAAACCAAGGCTGAAATCGAAGCTTAAGCTTCCAGTCACCGTATTCCGTTTCCAACATCCACACTTCAATGTAACTTGGACGGGTCAGGCGACAAACACACAGATTGTTGTGTTCAGTAACACCAATGGAAGCCATGTACTTATACCCACAGTTTTGTTTCAAATCCGACACCCTCGAAAGTTTTTCTTTGATTATATCAAATTTAAGTACGGAAAAACCTTGAGCAACTGGAACAACCCAGTAGAAAGCCTCATTCCATAGAGCTGCATGAGCTGTTCCTCCAATTAGTCCAGTAGATTGATTACGTGGGTAATCAACCAATGCATCAAAAGCAGTACCGGATCCATCTAATTCTCTCCATTGACCATCCCTAGATGAGAATACATAAACTGGATAGTTTGATGACATGGACGGCTCTGAACATCGCGCTAGCAACACAATCTTGTACTCATCTACGGAAGGAACAAAGCCAAACCCATATCCAACAACGTAGCGAGTCAAGCAAGGGAACTGAATGTTCCTGCATTCTTTGGTGGTAGGGTTGAAAACACGGATTAGATCATTGGGACCCTTGATGCATACCAGTCCATGACTTAACCCCATAATGTATTTTGATCCTGATGGTAAAGGGGTTATATCACCTTCGTTTACAACACTAGAGCCCAAAAAGTCACGTACGCCTTTGAGGTAGAAATTCGACGAAAAGGCAGAGCGTTTCCCACGGACAAAGAGGAGAGGTACAGGGTTGTTGAGCTGGAGGTGGGATTTGGCAAAGCTGTAACTTGAAATCAAAGTACTCCAACTTTTGCACGCCAATTTGAATCGAACCAACGATTTAACAGGCAACCTTAGGAGTATTTCAGTGATTAACTCCTGAGGTAAGCACCCATCAATGGTGGCAATCTCTTGTTTCTCCTTCTCGTCGGTCATAGTTTTTGTTTTGTAGGGTTTTGGATGCTACGAAAAACACAGCATGAAGGGGGAAAAAAGGGAAAAAAGAAAAGTTTTGAAGGTCGAGTCGTTAGGTTATTGGTCGTGTATATATTATACGACTGATCAAATATTAGAAGCTGTAGCAACCCTAACGTGAGTGAGGCCCAAGTACAAATCCAGCCTAAAGTGAAACAGGGCAATGTGCATATATTTTCGAGTTGTCGTCAAAAAAGAAAAATATGTGTTCATTTAGATCTGATTAATGAATATGCTACATGGTGCAAGTTGGACCCAATTGATTTCGTTTCTAGTCATGTTGTGATCAACAAAACTAGTCGTGTCGGTAGGAGGAATTCCCCATCAAGTTAATTCGGATGGTTAAACCGCCGTTAGTTACGTCCTGAGTCTTATTTCTCCTTCCTAAATTAGAAGATTTGTTCATAAGTAGTACAGATAGAGTACTGACTAAACACTTGTGGATTGTCTAGCTATCATGATGAGGAGGGGAAACGAGACTTGCAGTATATCTGCAACATATGTGAACCCCTCGTCTGTGATGCGATGACATGTAGGTCGCTCCTGATTTGTATCACTAGTCAGGATTTGCATTTTTCTTCCATTCAAAGTCATCAAAGCATAACCATCAGATGTAGATCCTAATAGCAGAGCAATGGGAAATTGAATCCCAAATCGAAGTTTTAAGTTTCCAGTCACGATATTCCGCTTCCAACACCCATATCTCAACAGAATTTGGATGCGCCAACTGACAAACACACAGGCTATTGTGTTCAGTGCCACAGATGGACGCCATGCAGCTATAACATCGACAGTTCTCTTTCAAATTCGATACCCTCGAAAATTTTTCTCTGGTCACATCAAATTTAAGTGAGGAAAAACCTTTAGAGATTGGAACAACCCAGTAGAAAGCCTCATTCAATAGCGTTGCCTGAGTTTTTCCCAAATGGGGGCATTCATGAGATCGAGGGATGACCAACTGATGCATGAAAACCAGTACTAGAACCGTCTAAACTTTTCCATTGGCTACTCCGCAATGAAAATATGTAAACTAGATTAATGATTGATGATTTTTGAGTTAGCAACACGATTTTGTAGTCATCAATGGAAGGAACAAACCCGAACCCATGTCCTGAAATGTCGCAAATTGGGAATGGGATGGTCCTCCATTCGTCGGTTTTGAAAACATAGCTTAGATAATTGACATCCAGGATGTATATGAGTCCATGACTTGACCCCAGAATATGTACTAAGACTGATTGTAAAGTGGTCAAGTTGCCTTGGATTTCAACACTAGAACCAATCCAGTCACGTACGCCTTTGAGGTCAAATAAAAGGAAATAGTATAGTCTTTCATACGGACAACCTTCGCACGGAGAAAGAGGAGAGATAGAGGGTTTTCGATGCCATGAACGCGGGATTTGGCAAAGCATTGGGTTGAGTTCGAATCATTCCAAGTTTTGCACATCAAATTGAATCGAACCAGTGATTTGATGGACAACCATAGGAGTACTTCAGTGATTAACTCCTGAGGTAAACACCCAGCAATGGTTGCTATCTTTTGTTGTTCCTGAGGTAAACACCCATAATCTATTGAGAAGACACACTCTAATGCCGGCCATGGCTAAATCAATTTGCCCTCCATTCGCCAATATTCATCGTAAAACATAGGTCCTCATCTCCTGGGCATTCCTATAGGTGCTTAAATCCTCATTGATGCAATAGCAAAGCTTCTGTTTTTTTTTGGGGGGCGGGGGGGGGGGGGGGGCGCTGGGGAAGAAATTATTAAAGCATCACATAATTCATCAGTACAATGAAATGTCAAACTAAAAGTTCAACAGCAGATTTCTTCCAAGAAGGCTTTGTTAAAGCCAACAGTTGGGAGGAATTCAGTGTGATGCTCCCAACAAAGCCCTCATGCGTGACAAAGCCACAATCCAAGTAAGCAAACTTTAATAGCAAAATTCCAACCTACCTGGCATGAAGAGATCCATAATCAAAGCAAACCATCTAATTAGAATGAGTAAAAAGCTTGAGAGCACTAAATTTGGAAATTATAACATTGTAGATTTTGCAGGAGGTAAGCAACCTTTCTACACCCAAGTGTTCTAATCACTGTGTGAAAAAGAGTACTGATTAAACGGCTATGGATTGTCTACCATAATGAGGGAAGTGAGACTTGCAACAAGACTTGTGACATACTTGATCAGTTTGTCTGTGGCGTAATAATATGTAGGTCGCTCTTGATTTGTATCAACAAGCATGGCTTCCCATTTACGTCTATTCCAGGGTTTGACGAAAACATAACCATTAGATGTAGATCCCACTAACTTCTTCTCCACAGGAAATGGAGGCTCGAATTGAAGTTTAAGCTTCCAATCACCATATTCCGATTCCAATATCCACTTCTCAAAAGAAGTTGGAATGAACATTTGACAGAGACACAGATTATTGTGTTGAGTAACAAAGATGTTAACCATCCTCTCACAGTCCCCACAGTTCTGTTTCAAATTCCATCCCCTTGAAAACTTTTCTTTGATCAAATCAAATTGAAGGAAAACCCGTCAGCCACTTGATCAATCCAGTAGAAAGCCTCATTCCACAGAACTTCCCGAGAAGCTTCATAGCAGTACGAGCAATCAACTACTGCATCAAAAGCATTACTAGAACCGTCTAATTCTCTCCATTGGCCATCCCGCAACGAAAATATCCGAACTCGGTAATCTGTTGAGCAACATGAGTTGCAGAACTCTTCACATCGACCTAGCAACATGATGTTCCAGTGATTGAAGGTTTTAGCACCCTAAGAAATGGGATTACACTGCAGTCTTTGGTGATGGGGTTCACAGCATGGATTAAGTCAGTGGTCTGGGGGTATATGAGCCCATGACATGATCGTGCAGGATGAAGACATCCTGCCTCTGATGGGCTTAATTCGACTTTGATATCAGAATTTGTTAGGGTTGAATCGAATCGCAATTCGATATCACAGCGGAAGC
>JACYFF010031958.1:633230-652649 GCA_017589665.1 Selenicereus undatus | reverse complement strand
AAACCAATAACAAGAACAAATCACACCAAGAATTTACGTGGAAAACCCCAATGTGGGTAAAAACCACGGACGGCGACAAGCCAGGAACAATTCACTATGAGAATCAAAGTACAAAGATTGCAATCACAATGCGTGATTCAATCTGGATGTTACAATCCCTCAATTTGCACTCAATCTCACCAATTGTGTTTGGGAATGGAATAGCGAACTCAGAATCGCCCTTTTTCGCACTTGCACGGCGGCTCTCAGTGTTTTTCGCTCTACCGCAAAACCTAGGTCGCGAAACCCGAGAAATCTCGGTTTCACTAAAGTGGCACGGTCGTGCCATGTGGCACGGTCAGACCGTGCCAATTCGCTGCCCGCTGAAATCTTCTTCTTTCTTCGACCCAGCGCCAACTGGTGACCATGCCACCCAGCAACACGCCCGTGCCTCTGCCTGTGCCGCCCCGATGGCTCAGATTTTGGGCCATAAACCCAACAGAATTCATGCAGTTAGCTCTTGTTTTTGAGATTCAAATTCAAGGAAAAGATAGCCTTTCAATTGGTTTTTAGGCTACTTGTTCATATAGCCCCGTGAACTTACACTGAACTGATATATCTTCCATATGCTAGCTTGCCCAATAATTTGTATTCTTGTTGATGCAAGACCAAAGCTTCAGTTGAATAAAAATAAATAAGATAATAATTAAGCATGTATATAATTACCAGCACTATGAAAATTTGAACTAGAGGTTCAGTGTGATAATCCATCAAAGCAAGCATAAGTTACAAAGTAACAGTTTAAATTAGCCGACTGTAACACCAAAGTTCCAACCTTCCTGGCAGGAGAATCAGTAGTTAAACCAAACGATCTAATTGGAAAAGAATGCTAACTGAATGTGGAATTGTAACAGCTCAGATTTTGCAGAGGGTGAGCAACTTCTTCTGCTCCTAAGTGTGTTCTACTCACTATATGAAAAAGATTGAGTAGTATTGATTAAACACCTATGCATTGTCTACCACAATGAGGGCAAATGAGACTTGGAGCAAAACTAGCGACATAAGTGACCATCTTTTTGTGACAAGGTGACATGTAGGGGGCTCTTGATTTGTATCAACAAGCATGATTTTCAGTCCTCCCCCATCACCGACTCTTACGAAAACATAACCATTAGATGTAGATCCTCCGAGTGCCCAAACTGGCGTGGCACATTGAGGCCCATCGAGCCTAAGTCCAAGCTTAAACAACAATTTCCAGCCTTCATATTCCGCTTCCAACATCCACATCTCAAAAGAACTCGGACTGTACAGCTGACAAACGCACAGACTATCATACTGTTTAGTAGCCCAGATGGAAAGCCTTGTCCTAGAATTTCCACAGTTCTGCTCCAAATACCATCCCCTTGAAAATTTTGCTTGATCAAATCAAATTTAAGCAAGGAAAAACCTTCATGAACTTGAACAACCCAGTAGAAAGCCACATTCCATTCAACTGCCAAAGACGTTATGCAAAAGCGAAATCACCGGAAGGGTTAACAACTAATGCACCAAAAGCAGTCCCAGAACCATCCAATTCTCTCCATTGGTCATCCGTCAATGAGAATACATAAACTCGATTGTTTGATGCTTTTCGAGTTAGCAGCACGATTTTATAGTCATCTATGGAAGGAACAAAGCCGAACCCATATCCAAAAACGGAGAAACTCAAGCTAGGGAATCTGATGTTCCTGCATTCTTTAGTGGTGGGGTTGAAAACATAGATTAGCTTATTGGAAACCTGGATGCATGAGTCCATAACCTGAGCCCATAACATAGATAGATCCCAATGGTAAAGGGGTTGTTTCGCCTTCAATTTCAACACCAGCATGAACTAAATCGCACGTGTCTTTGAGCTTCAAATTCTAGGAAAAGTCAGTGGCTTTCTTACTATGGATAAAGAGGAGAGATGCACGGTTTTTGATGCCATGGAGGTGGGATTTGGCAAAGCTGGGGGTTGAGATCAAACTATTCCAACTTCTCGACACCGATTTGAATCGACATAGTGATTTAGCTGGCAGCACGAGGAGTATGTCATTGATTAATTCTTGAGGCAAACACCCAGCAATGGCTGTAGTGCTGTGTTTTTTCTCCATGGTTTTCTTCTCTTCAGCCATAGTTTTTGTTTTCTAGGGTTGTAGACGAATGGCTGAAATGCAAGAATTCGTAAAATATAGATGTACAGTGTAACTAGGTTAAGTAGGATTATAACAGTAGATATTTTCATAGGCACAATTGGAAATGTTTGATCTGACACAATAACACGATATGAATCCGACCCGAAGTTACTGAGAGAAATTCGAACCTGACCCGAACCGTACAGAACCGATTTCGACACAATTAGACTGTTTAGCATGAAAATATGTTATCTTTCAATTTAAGGCAAATTTTGACTATTTTTAACACCAACACGAAATTTGACCCGTTTATTAAATTGGTCGACCCGAACCGACCCGTTTCTAAACCACCACTTAATCTGAATCCCGTTGTCTCTCTCTTGAGTAACTTGTACAAAAGGAGCTAAATTAGCTTAAAAAGAAAATGTACTGGGGTTCATATATGCAAAATAATTTCAAATATGGATTTTGTCATGTACATACCAAACTATTGACCTATTTTTGTTTGAAATACATACACGAGAGGTACTGAAAAAGCGAAAATAACATCCAAAATTTGTTTATAACAAGAAAGTTCAACAAATTGTTGGCCTTGTCGCACATATTAGCCTTCTAAGGGAGGCACCACCCATCCAGATTCTAAGGCATAGAGTTGAGAAAAATACTGGCAATATCTATGTAGCCAAACAGAACCGCTCATAGGAATGAACTGTAGGATGCATTTTTACACATAAACCTGTACATTAATACACTTTCTTGGCACTTTTTCCGCCTTGTTTTTTTGCCTATGTTTTTCTGTTATAGAGCTGGAATCTTTCTAGGCCTGAACATGCTTAGCATTCGAAGGCTCAACTGAAGTCATCTTGAAACTCTCTTGCAGCCATTTCGCTTGCATTTGCAGCCCGGCATCTCTAAGAGCATTCAAAGCCGACTTATAAAGCCTTACATCCAATTTGATCCCCTCAGCTTTCAGATCTTGCAGGAGTTTAATCAATGCATCAACTCTATTGATCTTTGAGAAGACAGACACCATAATCCCGGCCATGACCAGATCAATCTTCCCTCCATTCATTCGATATTCATCGTACAACTTCAAACAAGTTTCATATTCTCTCGCCTTAGAGTAAGCTACTATGGTGCTGGTGTAGCTCACTCGATCTGGCCTCACTTTCCTCCTCTGCATCTCCTTCCATAGCTTGTCCACTTGCTTCAAATTATTTGCCCTCCCATGTAAATCAATGAGGGCATTGTAAACCCAAACATTAGGATCACACCGTCTCTCCTTCATCTTTGCTAGAAGCTTCATTGCCTCTCTCAATTGTCCTATCTTCCCATACATCACAATCATGGTGGAGTAGGCCACAACACATCTATCGAACCCCTTCTGTTGCATCTCATCAAAGACCTTCTTAGCCTTGGAATATAGCGCAAGCCGGAAGTATACATTGATTACTGATGCATAGGTCACTTGCCCTGGCTCACATCCCTGTGAGATTAGATCCTCGTAGACTTTAGCTGCTTCTTTGAGGCCTCTCTTCTTGGCATACCCATTAACAATGGCACAAAGTATGCAATCCGAGACCTTCAAGTTCGCATCTTTCATTTTCTTGAAAACATCCAAAGTCTTCTCCAACAAACCCTCTTCCACATACATGATCACAAGATTGAGGAACAACGCCGGGTCCTTGAGCATTTGCTTAGACTCCGCTTCTTCAACAAGGTGTTCGACAATCTTAACTTCTCTTAGGTCCACTAATGAACCGATCAAAGAAGCATAAACCGAGGCATTTGGGGGAATACCCTTGATGCCCATTTGCTCAAATTGTTTGACAGCTTGGACACCTTCCCCCAACTTCCCCAGTGCCTCGATCAAAACCCCATAAGCTTGAACCGGGCTCTCTAAACTATCAAGCTTCTTACTAGCTTCCAATTCACTGAACAATTCAACGACTTTTTTGTAATTGCCCAGCTTCAAATAAGCTTCCATGGCCAGAACACATCCTCCAGGATCCAACACAATTTCACCAGATTTCACCTTCTCATACAAATCAACACAAATTCTATACATATGAAGCTTATTATAGCTCCTCAGGGCAGACCCATAAGCCGAAGCAGCAATTTCTCTATCAATTTCAAAGGTCTCAAGGAGCGTATCAGCAACTCTGAACTTCCTAGCACTAATGCAAGCACTTACAACTCTAGCACAAAACAACCTATGAGGAAAAACTTGATACGCTTTCATATCTCCACAAACCAATGGAATTAAATCCCATTTCTTTGATCTTACCAAATATCTTAGCAAACACTTGAAAGTTGCTTTCTGGGGTAGAAATCCTGACCTTTCTTTGGCCTTCTTATAGTACTCCAATGCAAGATCTTGGGTACCCGGGTCGCCCAACAAGTCCAGGATAACTTTGTTGAGGTCCGGATCATCGGGTTCCGAATCCGGGTATGTTGAATTCGGAGCTTCATAGGTGATTTCAACTAGGGGTAAGGGTTCTTCCTCAAGAACAGGGGATGGAAAAGCAGAGGAATGGGCAATAATGAACCTGGGATTCAACCATGGAGGGGAGAGAAAGTGATGGAAAGCCTTGAAAATGGCGAATTTGCTGGATTGATGAAGTGGGTGGAAGCAATTAGTGGGAGAAAATCCTGAAGAAGTGGGAATTGCCATTGATATTGAAGATCGTCTGGGCTTAGTTTGAAGCCCTGAAAGTTTGGAGGAAGAAGGAGGAGGAGGAGCAGAACAATCTCCTGAAATTATCCATTGAAGAAGTGAATTTGCATGAGCCAGTCATTTGGTTACACGTGGATGGCTCGAGGTCAGGGAGCCTGTAGCTCACAAGCTCCTGTTAAAGATTGTTCTGAGGATAGGTGAGTTCCACACAGCATGTTCAATGATGAGTGTCTTTTTGGCTCATTAATAAAGGCTTATTTTTTCTACTTCAGTTTTTGAGTTAATTTTTTGGTTTAGAAGTCTCTGTCTTCCTTCAACGCAATGTTCATTATTTTGATTCATTAAATAAAATAATGTATATAGATTACACATATAAATATATTTAATTAGTTTAATTTTTATGTTTTGCTTTATTATTAGACATTATTATTTTTGTGAAAAATAATTTGCGCATAATAATTTAGTACACAACTAATTAAAGGCTCTTATTAAAAAAAAAAAAAAAACCAATACAAGAGGTTGAATTTAAAAAGAAAAATCACACATGCTTGAATAAAAAAAAGAAGAGTTTTACTATAAAGATAAATCAAGTCATATTAATATTAATCATATTTAAATTAGAAGAGTTTTCTTTTATTTTTTTCAAGTTATAAAGTATTTCAAAAAATTTAATTAACATTCCAAAACATAGTAAACCAAATTAAAATATTAGAAATGTAAATACAAAAAATAAAATTACAAAATATTAGAATTATAAATACAAAAATTAAAATTACGAAATAAAGAATTTAATTGAACGTAAATACTTCCCAACATCCCTCCCTAGATTTTTTCTTTTTTTTTTTTAAACATGTGCAGGTCAACAAAGCGAGTCAACGGGTCAAAATGACATCATTTTAGTCCACTGCCAAACCAAAAAAAATGAGCGGGCTGCTCGCCAAGCCTCGAGCCATGCACCATTTGCTATACCGTTTTTCTCGGCTCACGTGTGCACTAGCTCATCCCTTGGCTCGTGAGACGTGCTGCTGCATGCAGTCTTAGTTCTTTCTTTGCCTTTTATCTCAAATTGAAGAGGCTCCCAAAAACTAAAATAGAATAAACTTACGATTGTTTTTCTCAATTGAAAATTGAAACTGTCTGTCAAAAATATGATAAACATTGTTACGACTAAAGCCTTTGGTATATTAGGTTTGAGGTTCAATTCCCTCTCTTTCATTGTATTATAATTATAATGTGCTGATGTTTGTAGTTTTTTCAATCTCAAAAACAAAAAAAAGAAGATAAAAACAGATCAAAAAACCTTTTGGAAATTTATTAAACTTTTGGGTATTTATTAAGCTTTGACTATGATACAAACAAAATCAGACGCCAAGAGACAGGGAGTCAAAACTCCAAAGAAGACTGGGAAAAGAGCTGCAAGCGCAATGAAAAATTTTTTGCAAATCTGCAGAACGACTCCACTGGGGATCGAACCCAGAATCTCTGGTTCCGTAGACCAGCGCCTTATCCATTGGGCCATGGAGTCTTCGCGTCAGGCAGAATCTTACTCGATACCTCAAAATTAAGTTGCAACTAAATTTTCATGGGTAGCAACTTATTGGAAGTTAATTAGTTTGCAATGGGTTTCATAATTTGAGGAACTTGGAGCCTTCACTATGTAGTAAAAGTATAGCACATTAGACTGTTATGCTCTTCATATTTTGAGGAATTTCTTAAAATCGTCATCATATATAAGCAAGTAATAATAAATTTTCTTAGATGAGTAGAAACCATTTATATTCGAACATAAACTTTAGAATACGATAAGTTAAATAACTCTTATACTTGTAGAATAGTTAAACTAATACTGAATTCAAAGTGCTTTCTGAATTTGGGACTCTTCCTAAAAATGTCTAATAGTAAGTTAAGACAAATAATTCAACCAAGATACACTATAATAATTTAGAAAGCATATGTTATTATATAATTTAAAGAAGTTTCATTGAGGGAAAGAGTGGAAGCTGAATTGTTTCCATCTTTTCATAGATATGTTAATAATATCCTTAATGCAAAGTTTATCGTATACCTATAAAACATAAGTTATTTTCTACCTAAAATACATGGGTAAACTCGAGTTATTATACAAATAGAATCTCAGGAGTCATGAAGACATGAACTAATGATGATTCAGTGATTCACGATTTCACGTCGGTGTTTTTTGATGCAAACGTGAGCATTAAAGCAAAGAGTCCTCAAAGCAAAGCCAAAGAAAGACACAAAGAAGTAGTCAATACAACTGTTAATCTCTATTTAATCAATTCAGAACCCAATCATTCTACTGTCGTCGGCGAGGCAGCTTCTGCTTTCTCTCTCCGTCAGCCAAAACCCAAATCCCCACAAATGATTCAGGGAAGACCCAGAAACAAGATATCCAAGCGGAGAAGATTGAAGAACAACAGCAACAACAATGAACCCCCAAAATTCAACTTCCTAACCCCGGCAATCGACCCTAACACTGTTGATCTTCCTGAAGATCTGGTCTTTTCTGAAATCCTCACAAGATTGCCCGTCAAATCGCTGACCCAATTGAAATCAGTCTCAAAGAGATGGAAATCCATAATCTCAAGCCCCCAATTCATCAAATCCCACGTTGAACGGACCAATTCAAACCCTTATGTACCCTCAAATTGTGTCTTCATCAAATCGGGTTATTGCTTCTATATCCTCAATTATGCTGCATATGAAAGGTGCCCAGATGATAATCGTGGTGAAAAAGGCTTGATTCCGGTTAGAAACTTCAGTTATTCTGATAATTGTGTTAATACTTTCTTGGTTGGTTCATTTAATGGGTTGGTGTGTTTTGGCCGTGTTTATTCTCATGCTTCTGTTGATTATTACTTCAATGTTTATAACCCTATAATGGGTCAGTATCACCAAGTTCTAGATCCTTTGGGGAATTTTGGTGGGAAATTGATATATGGGTTTGGGTTTGTTTCATCAAAGGATGATTATAGGCTCTTTGTTGCTGGTCGTCAAAGGAGGAGTTCAGAGAACTTTGTGTATGTTTATTCATTGAGGTCCAAAGAGTGGAAGAAAATTGGTACATGTCAAGAAGATAAATTTTCCATTGCACGGGGTGGTAGAGGAGTATTAGTCAAGGAGACATTGCATTGGGATATCACCCAAGTGTGGATATCTAGTTTTAAGAGGTGCATTTATGGGTTTGATTTGGTTGATGAGACCTTCAAATATGTGCCATTGCCCAAGGCTTTTGTGGGTAATGGACATTATTTGGAGTTTCACTTGTGTGAGATGGCCGGGTCATTGTGTGTATGGGGTGAAGGCATCAATGGAGGGATCGAAATGTGGATGTTAAAACAATATGGGGAATGGGACTCCTGGATGAAGTTATTCAAAACCAATATGATGCCGGGTTTGGGTAACTTCTATGGACGCTCAGAAAATGGAAAGGTTCTGGTGCAAACAGATCAGGGAAGTCTACTGCTGGTTGATCCCGATGAGAGTCTACCGAAGTATACCTCACTAGTGACAGATTTGGGTGATATTGAGGTAGTGAACTATGTTAGGAGCCCTGTTTCTCCTTTCCTCTGAATGCTCCTATGTAAATGGCTCATCAAGATTAAGGTTGCGTTCCTCTGGATTCCCTCACATCCTACACTGACAGAATCATCTTTGGGTGGCGGTTGCTCCAAACAGAAGCATGTCGGGAATGAGAGGGTAAAGTACAATGGCCACAAAGGAATGGTTGCGTCTTGCATCGCTTGTGAATTTCATTTGTACAGATTAAATGAAATTGATGTATGCTCGATCGCTTTCTAAACTATGTATCAATCATGAACATAGACACAGGTATCCTGTCAGAGAACCCTATTTCTTAATTGTGATTATCCATTTGATTTCAAGTTTTCGTGGTTGGTTACATCCTGAACTGATACATGCTCTTTACTAATCAATCCTTTCTGTGCGACATTGGTGTGTTTGTCCCTCAATTTTCATATTTGTCTGGGCAAGCATTTCAGTTTCTATTGTTTGAGCTTTCCTGGGTGAGGTCATAGATCAGTAGTCTCCACTCCAAGACATGTTTATCCTACTTAGCCGTTGGCAGACGTTGGGTGCTTGAGGATAGAACTGACGGTGCCATTTCGAGTCCAATTGATGCAACCCTGGGTGGATGGAGCAACATCAGCCAAGAACACACGCAATTCGCACCCTGGCCATGCGCTGCTATCCTCACGCCTTCCTAGCCCATTGTCTCCCTCCCCAGCCCTCTTGTCTGCTTCATTGCGCCCCTCATAACTCCCCATCCCAAGCCTAGTCCATCTCCTCTCCTCCCCTTGACCCTGTCCTACCTAAGCCTCCGCAAGTGTTGCATCCCAGTGATGTTTGACAGGAACTACTATTCCTACATGAGGTAGACTGATGCTCATATGAATTCTAGTTTGCTTAATAGAATTCAAGGTATGTCAACTTGTCTCTTGTTGATAGTTGGTCACTATTCAGGACTAAGATCGAATAGCCTGATCCAAAAGCTACAAGGTGGACTAGAGAAAAATGAGCGCAGTGTCGTCTAGGTGATCGTTAGGAATGAAGAAAACAGACTACAGAATTGCAGATATGCCATGTCGTTTAACGTGACCAGAGCATCCACCTTTAATGAATATGGACATATGGTCATAGGATTTACAAAATTGCTCGACAGAGCTTCCAATAACAAAGGGAGCACGAATCACAAACTATTTGCGGGGGAAAAAAAATATACATCAACACTAATGACTAACTGAGAATTCTACATATACTTTCTTTTCTTTCATATTCTTATTAGAGCAAAAAAAAGGAACCTTGGGAAGAGGTAGGAGGGGGCATTTGTACACATTTGTAAGAAAAGCCGAGGATCAGAATTACAACTCGAAGTCAAGTACTGAGATCCAGCTGAAGGATGAGGTTAGCACTCCTTTTGAGGAGAAATAATGTTGTATGACGTAGACTAATTCATGAACTTCCTACAATTTGGAGCTTTACATAAACAGGGAACCTTGAATTCGTCAGGCTCATCAGGATCAAACAAGTAATCGTACCTGCCAGACAACCAATCACGTAGTACAAATCAGTTACTGATGATATTGTTGCAAGTTATTAGAAAGGGAAAATGAAGGTAAACAAATAAATCAGTCCAGGTAGAGGATGCAGATGGAACAGAAGTGCATAACATATGCATAAGCTCACGTGCACACAGATGCACACAGCGACGCAGACAGAAAGAGAAAGGGCGAAAGGGAGAGGGGGAAGGGCCGAGAGAGAAAAAGAGTCTTACGTTAGCTCATCACCAGCTGTAACATTAGTTTTGGCTATGAGAACAATCCGACTCTCATCATGACCTACACTCATAATCCTTGCATAACAGTTTGGCATGCACTGCCATTGAAAATAGAATGTTACTATCAGAAGCAATAATCAGATCCCCAAAACAAACAGAAATATAGAAGTTAACGGAAGTAAATGCAACCCCTTTTGGCCTTTTCCTAGTTTATATCATCCCTCTTCGTAGGCCAAGAACTAGGCTGGCCCCAGTAGGATGAGACGCACAAACATGTTTGGGGAGAAACCACTTACTGAGTGGTTGATTAGGCGAGCAACGTTTCCTTTATCTGTGGCATCCACCACCACTTCTTCACTTATTTTAAATAGCTGCACCAATAGACAACACAATTTTAGAAAAAGAACCCTGAAAAGCAAAATACATCCCACATTCAGTACACCGTACAAGTAAAGTTGAGAGGAATCTTAATTTGGAGAAAATGAAATAAGCAAACATACGATAAAACGATAGTCGCTTCAGCTTTCCCTTTAACTAGGATAAATCTTTACAGGAAAATTAAAACAAGGAAAATTATGCTCATGATGCCCAGGGAAGCAAGTCAAAATTCACAATACATAACAGAACAGTTTTCAGGCTGATGTCCAAAGACCAAACAACACTGAATCTTGGCAGTCAACCTCAACACAGACGGTTCAATTTGGACTGTTCAACTCAAGCAAATCAACTTACATAGCAGTCTTTGCCTTCCATTCGATAGCGAGCTTCCCTCAAATCTGCAATGCTTCGCCGCACTTGCTCACCACGATATTCAAGAACCTGCACAGACCAAGCAGATTAAAGTACTATCTTTGGAAGAAAAAGATAGACATTGTGTCAGTCAAAGACCACAAGAAAATCTACTTAGGAAATAACCAAGATGAACTTCAGATTTCTGAACTGCGGCCATGTCAGAAACAACAATTCGAACGATAAAATTCTGACACAACGATATTTGAAATAAACTAGTTCTAAACCCCCCCCCCCCAAATTAAAATAAAACACAAAAAAACTCTACAGATGCATAATTCATGGCCTAGAATATCTTGCTTTGAAGAATTTTACCGCCTTCCCTCACAAAGTTGATGTGAATCCTTTGGGAAAAACTAAAATGTATTGAAGTTTCACATTTTGATCTTTTCTTCTTGATTGATCCACCAACCAGGTGAGGACTGAGGACACATATCAATGATCCACATGACCTTTACTCCTCATGTAAACACAAGACAGCCTTGCAGCCAAGCAAGGTGGGATGAAAAAGTCAAGTCCCAGGAGTCTGAAATGGTGATCAGCAAAAACTCTATGCAGAATTCCCAATACCAGTATACTGGCTTTGAAGGTTAACAGACAGCATTACAAGCAAGAAATCTTAGAAGAATGCAATTCAAGGCATATGGGGATAGAACACTTGCCATCTCTCCTTCTTGAATATCACGACGTGCAAACAGACCCCACCCATGTATTCCTGATCTACCAAAGCAAACTCGATCATGTTCAGTTCTCTGCACTCATAAAAATGCCAAACTTCAGAACCAAGCTACAAAGAAACAACCAGTGACTAATAATAGAGAGTTTTCCCAAAAGACAATAATGGGGAGCTTGGTCTTTACCTGCAAATGTTGTAGCCGCTCCTTAAAAGTTGAGAACATCTTAGGTTCCTCTAGGTCCTGAAGGAAAAAAAAAATGAATATTTTTCTACTTTGTGTCACATTAAGAGCTGAATCACAGAAAGGACAGAGATGCTCACTCGGATGTGAAATGAATTCAACTGTTCTATTTCTCGTAGAGAATGATGACGAGGTCCCATAACTCTGTGGGCAACAGCTTCTTCTCCTGTTCTCTAGTGAGCAAAAGGGGAGAGACACATCAGAAAATCATCTGGCTGTTGCAGGTCATCAGTAGATAATTCAAGAAGAAACGTTAAACTAATTGTGCAAACTAGAATAGAATAAAATGGGATATGATAAATGTCTTACAACCATCACATTTTTTCCCTACTATGATTAATATACCAACTCTAGTAAGACACCTCACATAAACAATAGAAAACATGAGCTACTAAGGCTGCTGGAGACATTATCCCGAGGTAAAGCCACAAATGACAAATAGAATGATTCACTACTACAATCTTCATAATTGAGAAAGTTGTACACAGTATAAATACTAAAGCCACTAGAAACGCTTGCTATTAGATTCTAGGAAACATTCAATAAATCATCCTGATAAGCATTTCACCATCAGTTTTCCACTAGCCCCTTAAGACACCTAGCTGCAGAGTCTAAGTTACAGAGTGACATAAAATACTTTCGTGCCTACCTTACAGCTCTTATTTTTAGGTCGAACGTATATCCTGCACCTTGCTGCAGAGTAAGGCTCAGCTTCACTGGCCTCTACTGCAGAATCTTCATCAGGATTTGCCATTTTAGAAGAGATTAACCTGGAACCAGTCTTTTTCTTATTCTGAAGTAAATTTTTGGCAGAGAAAACCCCTGAAGGGGTCTGCACAATCAATACAGTGTCTGGGTTGGGAGCCCTGCATTGAATACAATTGAGTTTAGTCAAAATAGCAACATATCATTATATTTTACTTCATCCTCTCCATTTATACTTAGTTTTAGACACCTGTGATAAGCACAATATGAAATCATTTTGGTGATCTGCTTCCCACCCTTTTCCAAGCAATGCAGCTGCAACAAAGAATCACCAAAACATTTGAAATGAAAAACTCAAAATAATATTTACATTACTTAAAAACAACTCAATATTTACGCAGAAAACAGTTGATGCAACAGATTAGAGAACCATCAGATGCCATATAAATCTTTTTAGAATTTTGAGCGCAGTCTCGCCGCACTATGTAAGCTGTGTTGATACGGCAACAGTATTTAGCAGAGGTGGAATTTCACCTGAGCAGCTATCCTGAGATGAAAGTTAAACAAGGAGGTAGAAATGTCATACCATTGGGCAAAGCAAGGCACAGAAGGAACTCCAAGAGAACCCCAAATCCTTCCCCTTACCCCCCACCCCCAACACACAAAAGGGAAGAACACCACAAAGTGGGGACATGTCCACATTACAAGCAGCTTTGCCAAACAGCCAAACAATGTAGAGTCTCAAATGAAGCAGAGGGCCTCCATGATACCATCACAATTAGCATCACCATGATCAGATGGATCATCCTACAGCCTACAGCGAGAACCAACAAAACTGGCGTGTGCCTGAAAACTAACTTAAACAACCTGAAACCAAATAAAACCTGGACCCAAAACAAAGGCAACCTCATTTCGATCTGAACCCCATTCGATCCAACCAGACCAAACCACCCAATATGATTTTACTTTCTAGACAAATTCATCAGATCAACTGATTGCAGAGCCAACCATGACTTGAAGAGATAAACCTTGCTGGAGCAACCTGTTTGCCAACTTTATGTATGGCAAAGCAACGGTAGCACAGAAAAATGCTGAATGGGAACCACAAATAATAGCAGGCAGAAATTCAAGAGTGAATAGGCTCTACAAGTAACCTTCCTCACCTTTTCAAGAGAGGAACACCGACTTCGCGGTATTGCCAATCTCTAGTTTCAAGGTATAACAAGCAATAGAAAGAAATACGCCAAAAGTATCACATAATAAGTAGACAGAGATGCAAACTTAGGACTCGAAATTTCAAAAGGAGACACTGTATAAAAAAGACCAACACAGTACCTCCATGCGGTAGCCAGCCCTTGATGCACACATGGCATGGTAATAAGTAGAGCACTTGCAACACTGAGTACAGGCACCATGTATTTGTTTACATATTATACAAACCTATGATCAAGCAAACAGAAATTTGATTAGACTCCACCAATCAAACCGAATGGTGTACACGAACCAAGACCTTAGTTCCAGAGGCTGCAGAAAATAATCTCAGATTTGAAACACTGGCATGTGTTGTAGTTGACAAACTGATGAATACATCATAGGGACAACATAAACAGTAATTTTCAAATCATTAAATGAGTTCTAACTTAATTTGAACAAGACAAGGCACAGAAGTAATCGACTTCCATTGGAGATGAAAAGTAAGATCTTTACCTCCAAGGTCCAACCTGTACTTCCTATACTTACTAGGGAACAATTTGCAGTGCAGCTACCCCCTCCCTCTTTTCCCCAGTTGAAATATAGGCTGTTGACGCCAGAAGTACTTCATAAATACAAATTTTAGCATCCCCCACCAACCATCCTATCACTACACAGCTTATATGAGAGAATCACAGAACCTCCTCAACAAAACACACCAAATAAAAAAGGCTTTTCACTTGAAAGCTGAAAGTCATCCACCCCTCGATTAACCATTACACCAACAAACCAATGACATCTTATGCTAATTATCTTAAACCTCAGAACTTCTAAATACTATGAAGCATGTTTTCTTTAGTACATTTTTTAAAATCTTCATAATATCATTCAAAAGACTAATATTACTATGTCTACATCTCCACTTATTTCACAATTTTAACATAATTGTATATATAAATACTAACAACTCTGCAAGTTTGGACTATTTTTTTCATCTTGAATTGTACGGACTAAAGCAAAATGTCTCCCTAAACTTCCTCGGCTTTGTTTATGTGGAGTAGTAGGAAGTCCACGGTTTTTAAATCTATGGTCAATTGGAACCAATCTCTCTATAATTTTGCAATTCAGGAGCAAGACTGCTACATCAGACTTCTCAACACCTTGCCTGGTGGCGGGACTTTTGGAGTTTTGGATTTGGATTTGGATATCCAAAACCCTAACTACTTCAATTGAGACTTAAACAGAGAACCTGTCCATCACAAGGGAGGGAAGCTGAAATGTAATACATTAAATCTACATAATTCAACAAGACACGTACCCCAGACGTTTACATTTTGGAATTCAAATAGGCTGAAAATTGCTAATCCGAATATAGGAACATGCAAAGACTAGAAAACCAATTGATTTTACAAGTAGAGCATAATTTTGCATTGGAAAATATAAATATGTTCTCAGCTTCTAAACTTTACACTACCTTTACGAAAATGCTTGATGGAATGCTCAAAATTCCCAGAGCAGGCTCCATTTTTTCATCACTTGCAAAAGAAACTTCGGGCCTAAACCATGCACAAGTCACATGAACCCACAATGTATCCACATCAGTTGGCTTCAAAGCACCTCCTGTCGATGAGAACATGTTACCCAGTGACATTATCCCCTAAGGTAGGCATACAGTAAATATCTACAATTTATCTCTGAATGCTTTTTCGTCAGACATAAAACAGAGGTTGATTATATGCTGTTGACCTGCTCTAACACAAGAATTGCTCCCAAATTCCAACCCAACAGATTGGGGTGGGGGGGGGGGGGTGGGAAACTGGCAAATATGGAGAAAGAAGCCCAACCAGTCACACCCCCCCCCCTTCTTCTAGAAAGAAACATGGAACAAAATTAGGACACAAGTGAGAGCTACCCAATTACAAATGTAGGCCATACAGAAACCATCATTTCCTTGAACAATCACCTCACTACATTGAGTGAAGACAAATCACTCTAGAAGAAAAGATAAGAGTTGAAAAAGCCTCACAGCAGAATATTATCCTTGTATTTTAAGACAAAGATGCTATCCTAAGCAGAAACATACCTTTTACGGGACAAAGGCAACACTCCCGCTCAATATCTGGTGTTTCACAGGCTCTGCACACCCATGAGGTCAGATCACGAACATTTCTAGCCCCATAGCATTCTTGATGAACAGCAATCTGACATCTAACAGTGCACACATGTAATAGTTAAATATATTGTTTTATGGAAATCTAACACATTAACAGAACAAATATCCTGTTATTCATATTGCATTATCACATGAATACAAGATAACAGATACTTTATTTGATGTTCACTGCAATAATAGGAAATATCATACAACCAAAAAGTTCAACAAATGAAATGACAGTAATGATTGCCAATGTGACCAACTTATTGCAGAATCATAAACAAATTATAATTCCAGATGAGCCATATCATGGAAAAACCAAAAAAAAAAAGCAAGCCATAACAATAGTAATCGACCATTTAGGATTTTGCAATCACCACAAGTGTAAAGTAATTTGAAGGAAAATACCTATTGCAGATAATGATTTTGTTGTAATCCCAATCCTCAACCCATCTACACACAGCACATCTTTCTGTTGTCCACTTGGCATAGACAGGCTGGTATTTTTCTGCACATTCAAAATCAAAAAATAACTCAATCAGATCATTCCTTACATAGATCAGAAATCCTGAACAATGCTTTGTGGAGTACCAGGACAATCATTTGTGACCATGGGCTGGGACCCAACCACACCAATCTAAAGTGGGTAATAAAAGCCCAGCTTAAACGGGTAGCAGATACAAGTTGGATAATTACCTATATATTGAGCAGGTTTCATGGTTTTAGGAGATAACTGTTCGCCCACTAATGTTTTAGGCAGATATAATACAAAAAAGAAAAATTGCAAAAAAATGTTCACTTCCCTCTCCATTGACTGCAACTGACACATTTTAGACCATTGTTCTCTCCAGCTCTATCCTCGGTCTTCCACCATTCAACACTTCCCTCTAACAATTTAGAATTCACCCTCCAATACTGTCTCACACAGGATGTTCTTGAAGAACCCGAAGACAGTATTGTGATGGTTGTACTGGTTATGCTTTTCCTATCACTTCCTTTCTGTCAGCTAACAATCCTAAAATACTCAGTATTCATTGCTTGACAAAATCGTCCACAATGGGTGGGTTATCCACAGGTAGTACCCATCTAGCTGGTATGCATATGGAAAGCACTCATCCTGGCAATACCTCCAGAAGAACGTCCATGTATAGGATATGGCCGAATGGGTAGGGTTAAATTCTGATAGATTAAAAAGTAAATATTTACAGATCATCCATTTCCTAACCATAAGTGAATCCCCAATGGGGCACATGAAAATATTAGGAGCACCACTTACCTTGCAAGAAAGAAAGCAATTTCTGCTTTCTCAATTTCATTGATGGCTTTTTAGGAGGCTTAGCAGAGGCAGCAGCCTGGGCATGATACTCGGCCATCTGTAGCATCTGCAGAAGCAGAAGAACACACTGAATTTATTTTGTGAATGACAAAATTGCTGATAGTGTCCATCTCAAATATTAAATTCCAAGATATAAATGGTTGACATAAAAAGCCAAAACAAAGTAGAAAAGCTTTAATGTCAAATCACAGTCACAGCCCCTGAAACAACCCTAACATCAAGTTTTACTCGCACTTCCACTGGCACAACAGTATCATAGATAAGACAACAACATTCAAAATTTTCTTTTCGGCCCAAATCAACACAATGTGTATGCCACCAGATGATTTATTACAATAAAGGATGATCCATGATCCAAGATTATAACCAGTTTCTACAATCAGAATAAGCTCCTTAACATAGCAATTGATACTTCTAGCAGATCACAACAACCCCCCCCCCCCCACCCACCCCGGGTGCCCAAAAAAAAAAAAATCAGGTGCTGAAGACATACCCATTGCTCCAGTGTCAACATGGAGCCTTTGACTCTAATGCTCTTCTTCCAATTCTTCACCTTGGACCCTGTATGTCTTTCCCAGTCGCTTAGTTGCTGCTTTTCTGTCCCACAGAGTCCACATTTGCAAACAACTCTATAATAAAGGAAAGAAAAAGAGAGGATCACTGGAATTTTCTCGATATCAATTCCTGAAGCTGGAATTGCCTAATGCAAGGTAAGAAACCAGACACATCAATTATGCGTTCTGCTGAACATGCATATTAGGCATCGTAAAATCTGTTGCATTTGCCACAGACTACCATCTTTAGGAGGAGAAGAGGAGAAAAACTTGCTTCTTAATCCAGGCAGCACACACAAAGCTGCCAAACATGCCGGGCCGAACGGCCTGGACAACTTCATGAGCGAGGCTTGGCAATGAGGAACCAGATCGACTCACTAAAATAATTAGTCTAGGACACAAGAATCCTTAGTATAGTAGGAGCGTGTGGCCAAACTGGTAAGAGAGCAGCAGCTCTCAGTTCGCCTGCCACGTGCACCACCCGGGTTCAAACTCAGGATGCAGCAGTTCTCCAGTTGGGAGAAGTCCCAGGTAACAAGGGGCTTTGGCTCAATCCCCAACCCCCCTCTTTTTCTTCCCAGGGCTGCCCCAATCAACTCAGTGACTCACCCTCAGCAGGCCAGTCGGACTGAGACTAGTTAAGGGGGGGGGGGGGGAATGGTAGGCGAAATGGGCTTGTGGAATTAAACAAATGACAGAGTGTGAACAGAAGATGACAATAGTCTCAGCCAATAATCCAACACAAAATTGAAGCACAAGCAGGTCAGAGACATAAACTACAAAAAAAATACTTATGATAGATTGCAGCCATTAGGTAGAGCACTAACAAAGACAACGCAACAATGTCATGAGAATAAATAATCACTCACAAATGAAGGCTTGGGAAATATATGCCTTCCATGCCCGAGCAAACAACATCGACCTTGTCCGGTAACTTAAAATGATCACTGTTTTTACTTAGCCTGCGTTCAAAGACAGGATACAAAACACTGTATCAGCCTCCTTTGTGACCCAATGTGTCTGTGTGTCTGTGTGCCTACATATACATATAAATATATATATATATATATATATATATATATACACACACACACACACACACACACACACACACATACATACATATACACATATATAAATATATAAATGCACACACACAAATATATTTATGTGTGTGTGTCTATAAACAAATCTATAAATACACACACACACACACACACACACAAACATATATATATATATATATATATATATATATATATATATATATATATACACACATAAATATACACACACACACACACACACACATATATATATACACACACATATATACACATACACACACACACACACACACACACATATATGCACACACACTCACACACACAAACACATATATATACGCACACACACACGCACGCACACACACATACACACACACACAGAGTGAAATAAATAAATAAATAATACACACACACACACACAGAGTGAAATAAATAAATATATAATACACACACACACACACACACAGATATTTATATACATACATACATATATATTGAGCTATACAAACACACACACACACACATATACGTTTGTGCGTGTCTATACATACATACACACACACACACACACACACACACACA
>JACYFF010031958.1:607296-623230 GCA_017589665.1 Selenicereus undatus | reverse complement strand
ACACACACACACACACACACACACACACACACACACATATATATATATATATGTATGTATGTATGTATGTATGTATATATGTGTGTATGTATATATATATATATATGTATTTATATATATGTGTGTATATATATGTGTGTCAGTGTGTGTGTGTGTGTGCGAATGTGCGTGTGTGTATGTTTACGTATATACATATATGCATCTATATACATACACAGATATGCACGCACACACACACACACACACACATACACACACATAGAGAGAGAGAGAGAGAGGTAGGTAGATGTTGATGCATATGAATCGTGCAAAAAAGCCCTTTGAAGACGTATTTAATAACAATATCATAAATCTGCAACTAGACAAAGAAGCCAAGTATACTAACCTCACTTTAGATTGACAATTTTCCGAATCTGACAGTTCAAAGTTGAACTTCACTTTGCAATCAGGGCAGTAGTAGTCTGTGGCCCCAAGATCCTAACATTATCAAAAGAAACACATTATAGGACTTTCTCCCTTCTGTTAGCCCAGAATTTGACAAATCTAGATAAGTAGATGAAGAAACCTTGAAAAGGTTACTTGAAATTTTGTCACATTCTGCATGTACCCAAACTTTACAACCATCACACCTCACCTGATAATATTACCAGTGCAACCAAATTAAGGATATAGCCAGCATTCTGTTCCCCACAAAATTGAAAAAAGAAAACAAAAGGTGGTTATGCTATCAGCAGACTTACCCATTTACCACTATCTGATTGCTTTCCGATCTTTTTGCAAATACCGCAGTATTGTTTTAGTCTCAGCGACTGTGTAACAACAAAAGACAAGATTGTCAAGCATGGAATATACTTAGACAAGCAAGTAATCCTTCCTGTCACACTGCCACAAACACGCAGACATACAGTTTAATGGCCAGGTTCAAGATTCGAGGAAAATCAGGAAAAAGGGATTGTAGGGAAAAGGAAGCCCGCTTGACAGGGAAATATTACGTCGGGAATGGAAAACTGCACTCATGGTTTACCAACCTTAGCACAAGTCGTACAATAAAAGTGGCCCTCCGATGTTGAAGATTTTCCTGCCTTCTTCATCTTGAGTGGAAGTCCTGCACCACATCCTTCACATGACTGTGCATCCCTCGCTTTCTCGAGGCCATTCTGCAGAATGATGCTAATTAGAATCAAATTTAAGTGGGCCAAACATATTTATGATACAGTAACAAGCAGGACTGATTACAATCTCTATTACAAAGACAAGTTGGCTCTTAACCAAAACTCAGAAAAGTGAAAGAGCACTATGGGGATAGGCTCAAGAGAACAGTCCATTAGTGGCATCACAATGAGAAAAGTCAATACGAAAGGAAGTAAACAGAAAAAAGCGCCACTTTGAATGGAATGGGTGCCAACACGACATACGAAGTTACTTATTTTGGCTAAATTTCTCTGAGCTCTTCAAGGAAAGACAAGTAATAATCCCTCAAAATGTATTTAAACACAATCGAAAGATCACAAGAGAAAAGAAACCAAACACATCGTCTGATTTTGTTGAAGTCCTGACCCTTAAAATTTGAAGAACAAGGCAGATAAATCAACTTGCCTGGTTCGAATGGCGAAGTTCCTGATAGTGATTTGAACCAGTAGCCTCCTGCATCCCTCTAGAAATGGAATCAACACAAGCAGAATTGCCAGCTGCCATACTTATCTCATTCATTAACGTCTCTGTAAATCCATTCTCTGCTAAAAAAGCCTCCTCGATGGCCTTGTGAAAATTGCTGAGCACACAACCATCCAGGCACGCCTGCTCCTGGAACCTGAATCCATCAAACCCTGCCCTCATCAACAACAAATACTGGTGGAATTTACAGCTTTCATATGACAGAAGGTAACAGGCATATACCTATCCACATTATCCACAAATGGAAAGACCCTTTCAGGCTTAACCCAAGCATAGTCCTGCGCATCAAGATACTCATTTGAATTTCACAACACAATAAACACAGCCAACCATAATATCAACATTAATAGTGACAACTAGCTAAGAAGATGTATCACGCTCACCCTTTGCCTTCCGTTTCCTGAGTACCCAAAAAACATCACGCACACTGCTTTAGGAACACGGAATTCCAAAACCTGCCGTGGAGCTTGAGACGAAGGATTGATTACTATAGCTGGCCAAGCTGGATCATTTTTCCCTGACTTGGCCCATACAATATCACCAGAAACAAATTCCTCTGAATCGCATGAACCATTATCCACCATGTGATGATTCTCCTTAAACATTCCATGACTACTACTATGTAAACCAACCGGGGGCTTCATGTCTTCCACCCAATGCCGCTCACGCAATGAAGTTAAAGTACTACGAGAACCTGAGTACCGCCTAACATTACGACCCTTCCTATCTCTTCTGCCCACATGTTCTTCGTAATCCTCATCATCATCATCGTAACCATTACCATAATCTTCCTCATCCGAAGACGATGAACCTTCATAAGCATGGTCGTCAAATTTACCCACATTCCCCCTAATCTTACTACCATTCCCACTAACTCTATACCTCTGAGCTTTAAAGCTAAATTTGTCGTTCTTCCTCATACCAACATCACCGTCATCATCATCATCATCTTCATTATCATAATCAAAATCAGACTCTCTAACACTAGTTTTACAACTCTTATCCTTCTTCCAATCATCCAAAATAGAGTCATTAAATCTAGAAGGCAGTACCTGAGCTCGACCTCTAGAAGTCCGCACCAATGGCGGCCTGGGGTTCTCCTTGGACACCGCAGGCACAGGTCGAGTCTTCTCCATTGTTTTCTCACTCCTCTTCGAATCTGACTCCTCAACCTCACCAGGGGAGCACGACACTTCTGTGCACCACGACGCACTGAATCCGCGGAAACTATCGGCGCCGCTAATTATTGGGTGTAAACCATACCCACCAAACGGAATTACCCCGGCAGCGACTTCTCCGAGAAGACTGAGAGGGAAGTACCCACCACCGGCGCTCTGTTTCCGCCTTTTCCGGTGGTGGTCGGGCGACGAACCATCGTCGTCGTGGACAGACGACTGGATGACACGACACCGTTTTAGGGTGGGCATTGTGGATTTCAAGCTCCGTTTGATAATCATCTCAGATAATAATCTCCCAATCCGAATACGTATTCGAATTGGACACACACAAACCCTAAATTTAAAAAACTAAAAACCCTAACATTTACGGCTCAAATTCATCAGGATCCCCACCTCAGATGCAGCAAAACAGAGAGACCAACAACTTCAAACTCCGAAGGATAAACAGAGAGAGAGAGAAAATGGGGCGGGAAATTGGGGATCTGGGAAACAGGATCGAAATTGAAGAAACAGAGAGAGAGAAAGGACCAAACTTTATTAAAATCAAAAGAAGAAGCGATTTGGGTAATCAATAAAAATCAAAAGCAGAAGAAGAAATAACGGATTAAACTGTTGTATTCATTCATTCATTCCTAGAATCGAAGAATTGCAATCCTTGCTCTGTTTAAAAAACAATAAAAATGGGGGAATTGGGGAGTTTTGGTAGAGAGAGAGAGAGAAAGGGGAATGTGGATTGACTGAGAAAGACAGAGAGGAGAGAGAAAGAGAGTCGGTCTCGGCGTTATCCTTGTTGTTGGGGGAAGCGTGATGGTAGTAAGTTTAGTTTTAGTATTAACAAATCAAAATTTACGAGGCCTTACAATTAACAGACAATAAAATAAAATGAATTAATCCCAATTTTCGCTTCAATTTGGAGGGAGAAAATCTCTGCAATTTTGTTTTTTCTTCTTATTTTTGGGGAAAATGTCTGCAACAATGGAGGTGGTTTATATCCCTTTTTTTTAAAAATATTTTGGGACTCCAAGAGTGTTGGAAATGGATAAAGGGAAGTGGGCACCAAAATAAATGTGATGAAATTGAAGTTGAAGGTGAATGTGAAATTGATGGATGTAATTGTAAACTAAAGTCTCCTTCAATGGCTGACATTTATCCCTTATACATGTTGCAGTGACCTCCATGGTGGGAGCGTACTAAACTTAATGAATTAAAAGCTTCTAATCACAACTTCATCATCCTAAATTTGTGTTTTTTTATTATTAATGCAGTTTTAATCACCATGATTTGAGTTCAATTGGGTTATGTGTGGAATTTGGAGGAGTTTTCCCAGGTCGAGGCTGAAACCTGCTTTGCCACGAGGAGAACAACAAGAGTTCATAAGGAGAAGTGTTCTTTTTCTTTTTTTTGGGGGGGGGAGGGGGTTTAGAGCTTGGAATAATTTTCCATCGTGGAAGCCTGTAAACCAGTAATGGGCAGAAACACTGTGTGTATTTGAAGGGGTAATTCAAGAACGATGAGTTAAAAATATTCAGTGTTCGTATTTTTGATTTGTCTTGGGAGATTTTGGGGTTAGCATAAGAATCTGCTTTCATAGCTTGGACTTCAAGATAAAAAGTTGATTTGGGTATGCCTTATCAGCCTTTATAGGGGTGATTTTGTGATATGATGAGAGAGAGTAGATCTGAAAGAGGAACCGAGATCTTAATCTATCTTAGAGGAGTGTGGCGCCATTAATGGAGGCAAGGAACAATGAGTGGCATATGGGGAAGGAAGGAGAAGAACAGGCACAGAGGGAATATACCAATAGACAAAAAATGGTCTTTCTGTACAGTGATGATTGATCAGAAGCAAAGCTTTCAGGCCACTTCACTTGTTCTTAGGCCCAGTGCATCTCAGCCATCTCTTTTAACTTCCAAGCCTGGAAGCCCGGTTTTCCGGGGAAGTGGTGGTGGAATCTAGCGATGGCTGAGCAGTTCAAGCAGCCAAAGTGGCCCCTCCAAACACCCAAATCTGTCTCCTACGTATGTAGTTGGCTGAAGATGAAGTGGGGAAGGGGGGGGGGGGGGGCGTTGTGAGAGAGGGTAGCCTTAATTGTGGTGGGGTGGCCCTTTGGTTGTGGTTAAGGTGTGTGTGATTCTGATTCATATTTCATACCTCATATTCTTCACTTGGACTGGGCCCTTAACCAGGGCCCCCCCCCCCCCCCAAAACAAAAAAATCCCAGCATAAAGTATTGTCTTCTGCAATTGGCTTGTCTTTCTACCTTCACCCCACATCTTTCCCTTCTCCCTCAGTTATGGAAACCTAGAGAGTCATTAATGGTTACTAAATGCTCTTCCGTTGGCTTCTCGGGTTCGATTTCAGGCTTTTTGGGAAGGTGAGAATGGGGTGTTGGAGCTTCGGACTGGGAGGGCCTTCACTTGCCACATTCTCCATCCTTCTAAGCATCACTTCACCTCCCGATCTGATGATAAGTGCTGGTCCTCTTGGGTATGTTTGAGCAGTTCTGACATCTATGTCTGAGGCAAAGTTGGTGACTGATGGGCATGATTAACGTTAGCTTGTTTTGTTGCTTCTAGGACACCACAATCTTCACTTGACTGTATTGTACTTTCATTCAGCATGTAATGAAACAATTGTCTTTGTAACTTTCCACTTTCTACCCTCGAGCTTTGTGACAGCAAGTGTCCTTCCAGTTTCTACTTTGATTGACCATATTTTACCCTCATATTTGCTGAAAGGGTGATGCAAAATGTCTCCTTTATCCTTCAGACTCTTCCTTGATACTAGGTCCCACTCTATGAAGCCTAGGCTCGGTATGGAGTGGGCCCCAAGCCCAAGAAAGGGTTAAGTGGCGTAGGCGTAAGCCCATCATGTTGCTGGCCCACCCTATGAGTTTGGGAGGAGGACAAGCCAGGTGAGATGCCACTGAAAGAACTCCCTGATCAGTGATGATATGAACAGTGTGCCACTTGATTTGTTGCAAGCAATGCAAGTGCATCTTCTGTCTCCTGTCTATGTAGTAGCCTTACTCCACTTGGTCGATTCTATTTCATTCATTAGTTCAAGATCTAAAAGATTCCATATTCCACCCTCCATTCACTTATTATTCATGTCAATCAGCCAAGCACTTGTCAATTCTCTGGATTTCTTCACCCCAATACAGCATCAACCTACCCTGGCCCATAGACTCTTATGCTGTCCTGCATCATGTGACAAGTAATTCCATGTTGATTACAAATATCACATTTGGGCTCCTCCAAGAAATTTTAAACTTACATGGATTATCTAATCTCTCTAAACCTTGTTAAAGTAAGATCCATCATGATAGGAATTGTCTTATGAGAATTGCCGTCAAGTAAGCCTATAAACAAAAGTCAAGTAAGCCTATAAACAAAAATCAACTTCAAGTGAACACTGACCAAAAATATCAACCACTTCACTAGTCCAATCGCCGCATTTACATTATTCTTGAGAGAATACGAACCAGAGCACAAACTCACGGTAGACAACATACACAATCGTTTCTTTGCATATATGTTGATGGCAACAGCGTAGTCGCATCTTATATTATCCCAGGCAAATACTTAGGACTCTAAGCTAAGCTATCTATGCTAAATAGAGCAAGGAATTTATTACAACGAATAAGGGATAGTCCAGTGCTTCCTTTTTAAGGGGGCGGTGGTCTTAAAGCTAAATAGCCAAACCCTCATAGATGGGTGGCTTAGCTTCTATCTCTACTCCCTGCTGTGCCTCTACCTACTTTTCTTCCTAGGTTCTGTCTGTCAACATCGATGATCAAATCAATCATTGCTTCTTGGAAATGTCAGCATCCTCAGTCTTTGCGAATCTTCCACGTATCCTCGGTTGACTGTCAGCCAGAGCCTTCCTGCAAGCATACTGAAAGTAGATGCCCAGAATAAGACCAATGAATGATAGTTGGAACAAACAAGTACAGAAATCTAACTTTGCCAACTTCCTTGAATGCCAGTACGAGGACCTCCTTTTCATATGTGGAAAAGAAAGAAATGGATTCCAATCATTTATTCCATGTCAGATGCCCCATTTGGAATATACTAAATCAAAATGCTTCAACTTGTCCCAAACCCTGCAAAACTGGGACCCATATCGGAAGTAGTAGTTGTCATTGTTGTTGTTGTTGAAAATGCCGCAACTTGGAGCAGAAGGCAACAAATGCTTTCTAAATCTCAGGCAAAACAAAAATAACTATCTGGATAAGGCTATGTACATCTACCCTCTTCCCACTCAAAACTACTCTACAACACCACACCTCAGGGAGGATTGGAGATATTGGTTCAGTTTTGTTTGGAAAAGCATTCAGATCAGTAATTGTAAGAATTGAGTCTCATGGATGTAAGCAATCATTAGGAGAAAAACTTCTTTTTCTGCCTTTTAAGATAGAAAATTCAATATTAAGTAATGGAAATAATGTCAGGAAGCTTTCTGCGACTATGCTCACTTTGATTTTCCTCCCAAAGTTCCTTCTTAACTTCTTGTTTCTGTATCTGGAAAGTTTCTGCAGGCGATCTTCGGTAGTGCAGTTACCAATCACTAAAGGTCGCTGCAGAGTGTGGATGAGGCTTATATAACCATTACCCAGAGCCTGTCATTTAAAAAATTAAAAACAATCCAGTTAATGACCAAGCAAAATGCTAATCGATCGAAGCAGAACATGATCCACCAAACAGATTAACTGTCTGCCAGGATTTTTAATCCAGTTTCACTCAGGTCCCCACTTTCAAGCAAGTGTAAGGAGAATCAAGCCAATGATCAGGTGAAATGAATGGCTTATGGGATGAAGTCATAGCTTGATTCAGTTGATAGCTCGATTTAAAAGAGTCAAGAAATAAGAGCAAATAATTCCTTCAAAAAAAAATAGAGAAATAAGAGCAAACAAGAACTTGGTAGATACTTTTCTAACCTTTATGTCTCCTTCACTAAATGCCCTTCTCATTCCATGAGTACCATCAAAATCCAGTTCAGGAATATCCAAGAAATGTGGCCCCACTGTAGCACCATTCACCCATTCCATGGAACTCAAAGACCCTGAGCTTCGACATTTAGTAAACAGGGAATCACATACCAATTTGTTTTCTTCGCTGTGAACTTCAATTGTCATAACTGGTGGAAGCTTGGCATCAGAGACATCCGAGACCGCTGTTTCTCCTGATGTTTTCTCTGAGAGTTCTCTTGTGCATCCATCAAAAGCATCGCTCAAAAGCGGCCCATTTTGCAGTGATTCCATGTCACCAACAGTAAGAACTGGAGGCGGCAAGATATTGTCGCCACTAGACATCATTGCAAGAGCTGCTGCCATGGGATCAAGGCCTACAATTTCTTCCTCAATTATGGGTTTAGGTGCTTTGAAAAGATCCCCTTCACCCCCCAAGTCATATTCTGAGATGGTAGAGGTTGAAATGATGCTGTCCTACATTTAAAGAATATAAGAAGCAAATTACAATGCTGTTATGAGAACAAGTCGCAATGCTCTGAATGTATATTTCTCATACTGGGCAATATCCTTGATGGGATTATAGGAAACCATATCCTCAAGGTTGCTGTATTCATTCAATAGACAAGCCCCCTCCATTGTAAGAAACTGCTATTGTTTCGGGGGAATAACAAAGTCAAAGATGATTGTGCCATAGATAGAACTATGAAAAGATAGGCACAGTATCTAGCAAATAAACTGCTGATTCAATGGGAGTAATATAAGGCATAGGAAGTAACCATGTAAGTGAATTTCAAGCATGAAATTATTCAGTACCTCCAAGAGGTAACTTATGCGATGCTACCCAACCCATACATGTGTCGGGCACTAGGACATGAACACAAACACAAGATACTTAAGGCTAGGCTATAACCTCACAAAAGTCCTTGAAACCACACATGTCTGAACTTGAATACATATTCATGTCAAACACTATTATACAACTCCAGGTACCTAGGCTCTGTGCGAATCCACAGGGGTAAGCACTCTGCAGTCCCACTATTTAGTATCTCAATTAAAGTTATTGCACATATATCACAAGATTTAAGATTTCACACCAAATAAGCAGCAACAGCTGGATCTATAGATTTTCAGATGGGGACGACCCGAACATCTTCAGTTAATATGAGAACATGAAGTGAAGAACACAGTTCACAGTTAACAAACAATGAAGTCCACATCAGTGACATCACCAACAAAGCCCTTGTTCTACATTCTAAGTCTAGTACCATACATGTCAATCATCAATTGTCAACGCAAAAACAGATTACTTATTTTGCCCATTATATATTTTTAGTGCACATGAAAAAGCATATGCCCATTAAAGACCAAAAATTACAAAAAGCCAATCATATTGTCTGTTAATTCAACACTAAGGAAATTATAAACTAGCAATAATAATAAGTAAAAGCATCGGCTCAACTTTTTCAGCAACTTCTGTGAACCGCGGAGGGGTAAATCATATTTTGTCCGACCTAATTTTAAAAACATTAAACCTGAGAGCTTTTACTTTGGCCATCACTTTGTCACGTAATTTATCCTACTAATTCACATCTTTGGGAAGTTACCAGAAACAAACTAATGCAATAACTGGAACCAAAAATGCTATGAAAATACAAAATCTATTGAGAAAGTTGCTCTACCAGAAAATCCAACTTGCTTTTCTCCACAGTACAAAGATAGACTACATCCCTTTGAAAGGAGTCCCTTTGCTCAACTCCACTTTTCCCAAATTTGGCTACCTCACAAAACCATAAGCCATGAAAATCTTAAATAAGTCTCCAACTTTTCTTTGAAACTTTTCTTTTAATATAACAGACTGTTCCCTTTGTTTTAGTTAGGTAAAAAGCAACACTAAACAAGACCCTTACATGCAAAAGTGAATTAAGCACACTCTAGCTGTGACTTGAAATCAATAAAATACTTTCTTACTGGAACTTAGACCCCGAAATTAAACTTATCTGCATCTGAGTGATCTAAACAGTTCTTTGATGGCTTTAAATTGATTCCAAATATCTCAAACCCTACAAGGGCATTTACAATTTTTGGTTACAAAAATCAAACTTTCATCAAAACTGGACTAACTGCAATCAGGACCTACAATCACAGATCATACAGGAAGAAAATAACAGATTAATCAAGATATCATCATTAGGATACTAAACACCCCAAAAATTAACACCAGCTTTCTCAACGAAGTCTAATCAGGACTCAAATTGGAGTTGGGATAAGTAAAGAAAGCAAAATTAGAGTTGCCCACCAAAGCATTTTCTATTTTCAGCTTTGCAATCCCCAGAAAAAGTGCAAAAAACGTCCTTTTGCAGCAGATTAACTCCAAGATAAGAATAATCTATTTCACCACAACAATCCCAAAACCCAAACAGGATGACAACTTCAAAAAGGTCTTAAGCATGAAGAGAAAAAGGGTTCATTTAATTCTATAAAGGGCACAAAAGTTTGCACTTTGAGAGAACAAAACCTTTAAATTTCAGCTAAAAGATGAAGAAAAGGGTACCAGTGACGAGGTGGGTTTCTGAGAGTAACAGAGCTCCTCTAGTTCTTGAACTTCTTGACAGAAGCTCCTGAAATATGGAGACATTAGACTACTATCTCCATACATTTTTGCTTGCTCTAATCTTTGAGTCCCTATATATAATCCCCCCCCCCCCCCCCCCCGCCCCGCCCCCCCAAAAAAAGGAGAAAATTGAGCTTGGTGGGTGACAAAAGAGGAGGAACTATAGAGAAACAAACAGTGAGTGAGACTGAGAGAGACAGAGAGAGAGAGAGAGAGAGAGAGCTACAGCAGGGTTTTGATGTTGAAAGAGAATCTGAAAGGGATCGCTCCTTCTTCCAAGGGAGGTGGGGATGGCAAGAGAGAGGCCAATTTATCGTAAAAGACAAACCTTGAATGTCTTTTACCGTGAATGGTGGTGCTGGTGCACTGAATGAAATGGGGGCTCACTGGCTCACAAAGAGGATCTTCCACAGTGGGCGATAAATTGCAAGGTTTAGAGCATCTTTTAATTTTTTGAATTTTTATTTCTTCACTTCTCTAATTTATATTAATTATAGAACCGAGTTAATAATATACAACTTTTTTTAACTATCTAAGAAGTATAGCACAAAAACACAAAAAAAGTAACTCGCTAGCCAGCACAACAATCTGTTTTGACTTGGGTGTCATACCAATCGATCAATGCACTGCAAATGAAAGCGTGAAATTCTGAGGCTCGCGTATGGATCGCATTCTTTTATGCTGTGTTTGCTCTCATAGTCTATTTATCTAATCATTAAGATTTAAATTGTTAAACTGATTTTATTACGGGTGGTAAAATTATTTAATTATTGATGATTAAAAAAATTTGCTAAGCAAATTCTTAGCCACTGAATAGATAGACTGTAAGATTAAAAGTTTCGGTTCAATTTTCTGATTGCCTAGAAGGGCAAGACAAACATCTTGTCGTCTCTTCAACCACAACCAAGGTTTACCATTATGGATCTAGTCTTCTATTAACAAGAAATAATTCATAATCATTGAGATTTCATAACACTTATCAAAGAGCCGACATCGATTAGTATTACAGAGAAGAAACCAACGTAAATTGTCTTGATTCAAAAACTGAAGTACTTGCTTTCAATAATGCAATACTACCTGATAAAGACAAAGAAATAATACATCGACATTACAAGAATTTAAAAAAATTGTGGTGGCACTGGCCGCAAAAAACCGAAGTACTTTTACACAATTATTTTATTCAAAACTGAGCATGTTCATATGTAGGACCAATCTTAAAGAAATAAGAGAGTTAAGCACCATTATATCTTAATTGTCTACGTGAGATATTATGACAAGATGAATAATAGAGACATATATTTTCCATTATATAGCTTAATTTATTCGGGTATTAATTTATGTTTGTTGAATGTAAATGGATAATAATTTTTTTGATCGAATAATATAAATTGTCGATCTATTAGATCATCATTATAGAAAGTTCAACGAAAATTAATAGTCCCTAAAATTCGAATTAATAAGGTCAAAGATATAACTTTAAGACTAGTCGACCATGATAATTGAGATAATTGGCTCCAAATTATGTACTTGGTACTTAAAAGAGGGATTGTACGTAGACCTGGTAAAACTGATCTGAGATTCGAAATTCGAACCGAACAATCCGGACCTATATTTGACCTGACTCCCGAAATATGCTTACCCGAAATCCGGATTGACTCGAACCGAACCATATCCGACCTGAAATTTTCTACAAAGTTACTTGTTTTGGCATAACGAGCGTATTTGACCAAAAATTAGTTGACTCGAAATCGACTCGAATCGAACCATACCCGACCTAAATCGAAGTAACCCAAAAAGTCACTTGACCTGATCCAAACCTGACCAAAACGTACCCGAATCAAATGATTCATTTGTCATATCTAATTGTACGAGCGTGCTTGTATTCCACGGTGAGTTGACTCAGTTCTTCCCCCAACAGAGAGTGTCTTCACGCGACGACGAGGCGAGTAGGACAATGCTCAATGAATGTGGACCACTATTTGACCCCTTTTCTTTTTTTTCTTTTTCTTTTTTTTTTTGGCCCCTTCCAAAAAATTTAGGGGCTTTCTTTGGGCCTTTCTCTTTCAATTGTCACATGAAAAGGGCAAGACTTTCCTCCCCTTGTTTCTTTTTTTTTTTTTTGGATTAATAGTAATTCATCTTTGATCAATATATAAGATAATATCTTTATGGCATATCTGTTTTAGTATTAATATATCGCTTATAACTTCTTACTGCTCTTGACGTGTCTGCTCCTTTCATTATTATATCTTACAATCTCAAACTATTTGAGGCCCTGATCTTTTCGTTGGTAAATCTCAATTTACCAACTTCAATTAATCTTAACCTACTTTAACAAATTTCAACCCAATTTTCACTATTTTAATCAACTTCTACCTATCATACAAAAAAAATTCAACATATTTCAACCAACTTCAACCCATTTCAACCCACTTCAACAAAAAAGTACCCATTTTAATCTATTTTAACTCATTTCTACTAATCTTAACCAGTTTTACTTATTTACCAGCCCATATTTTTTAACGAAAAGAACAAACCCTAACTCCTTATAGTTTGGTTTTAATTATTGAAATGAATGCACTCTTTGTTTTGTACTAATGTTGAAAGATTTAATTTGGTTAATCTTTTAGCTTTGAGGACCGTTTTTTGTGGGCAGGTTAATAGCATTAGCAAGAAGAGTACAAAAACTTGGGTTACTGAAAGTCCACAATGTTAATTAATAAGAGGCAACATCAAGATGCTGGGGTCCTCCTCTTGGGCAGTGACAAACACAGTTTGTACAGATAGGCCCCACACCAAGATTTGGTGTGATTAGGTGCTAATTACCATGCTTAGTCTGTTAATGATAGATGCGATACTAAGCCAGCTATTAGCTACGCCTGCGTACTCTGCATAGCACGTTGGATCATCGCGTGCGTCATGCAAATAAATTTTTGTGCTGAAATACTTTTTCAATGGCATCAGAGTCTTTCCACGTGAAAGGATTTAGCTTCGGATTCAAATATTAGTTATTCTAATGTTGAATTATTGTATAAGGTAATGAGAAATTTTTGGATATTTACTATGCTCAAAATTAGAGTTGGAAAATGAGTCGGTTCAAATCGACTTATTTAATAAACAGGTCAATTTCATGCTAAAAAGTCAAACCGTATCAATTTCGCGTCGTAATCATTTCAGTCCATGTTTCTCTTAATATTTTCAGTTCGTAAAGTATTATCATATCAAGTCAAGTGTGTCCATACTAAAAAAAAGAACATATTCAAATTATAAAAAAAAAAGTTATTTCTAGACCTTTAACCATAAGTTCGAATTTCGTGAAAAAACTGTTACAAATTGTGCTTATGAAGTTTGGTTCTCTCTATAGTGATGTTAAACTAGAAAATCTAACTTTGGGAAGTATCCAATTTATACATTTTTTATATTTATTTTATAATATAAGATAATGGAGGATTAGTACTACCCTTATCATTTGTACTTTATATCTTTTATTAATTATCTAATCGTGGGTGTAGGCTTGATTGTCAACCTATATACTAGTGACTTTGGAATAAGATGTCATGAAATATGTAATCAATTGTCCATACCTAAAAGGAAAATATTACTCATTGAGGTAAACAATGGTACCTAATTTATCCAAAATATTTGGGAATGAAAATAAAATAATTTTACTGAATAAGACAATTAGAATAAAAATATATATATAGCTGTAAGTGGTAAAAAATTAAAAAAAAAGGAAGAATATGTGAGTGAGGTAACTTGAAATTGAATGAAAGTATATTCAAATTGTCTTTCAATTGTGGTCGGGCCTTTGCCCCTTCCACACTTGCAATTTGGATTATTTGTTGTTGTGTGTCAAAACCAACTCCTATCTTTATCTCTCAAAAGCAATGCACAAATTGTAAAGGATGGTCCATCAAGTAATGAACTAGAAGAGTAGATGCAAATGCAACAAGATGTTGTATTTTTAGTTTTAGACTTTGGATTAATGTATGTAACTGGAAGGCGCAATATTAATGTAGATGTCGGTTAATTTAATTGGTGAATTTTTTTGAGTTATTATTAGAAAGTTGAATGTGATTTCTTTTTATATAAGTCTTTATTCGTCTGTTTAAGTCTAAAAATATCCTTGTATGTTGGTATAAATGAAACCATTAAGTGCAATTTTTTGTAAATGTATTTATGTTTTGATAGATTAGTCGAATGGGCTTTTGAATTTTAATAATCTCAACTGTAGAAAGTTTAGAAACCAGTAATCCGACCTTGAGAAATACACCTCAATGCTCCGAACTTTCAGCTCTTTTGCTCACAATAATCGGTTTTTTAGAAAATTAGCCAATAGTAAATTAAAACACCGAGGTTAGAAAGTGTCACAACTCAAAAAATTTGTGACTCATAGTCTCATAACCCATATTTAATTCAATATTTGTTAAATCTCTAGTTGTAAAAGTTGTGAGCACCGCATTTATCAATTGAATTAGTTTCCTCCTTTTTGAAGATAAGCCCAAAAAACAAAAAGACAAAAAAACTTGCTTACCTAGGAATCAAGTGAAAGAAGAGTCATATCACATCAGAAGACAAACAAACCCATTTTTCTTCCTTTTGTGATAATTAGGTCGAAGAACAAAGTGATTAAGCAGATAATGGCCTAAGAAAAGTTGGAACAAACTGCAAAGTGATTAAGCATGATTTAATGTCTTTGCAGTTAACGGAGAACATGACTCAGGATATGAGTTTGTGACAGTTGCGGATTAAGGTTTTGGACTATACATAGCTAGCTTATTGGCTTGGCCTTGGTAGCTAAATGATGGAGCTTGTTGTATTGTCACTACAAGAATCCGTGCAGTTAGAGACCGGAGCTTTTCGGTCTCTAAAAGGGGAAAATCGGTCTCTGTTTAATTTTAGAGACCGAATAGAGACCGAAAAGCATCGGTATCTAAATCTTTGGTAGCAATTCAAATTTAGAGACCATATTTATACACGTTGGTCTCTATTAGAGACCAAAATGGACTGGTCTCTATTAGAGACCAAGTTTGACCGGTCTCAAACCGAGACCAGTATTCCCGGTCTCTAATGGAGACCAAAGTAGATCGGTCTCTAACTGAGACCAATAAATATTGGTCTCAGTTGGAGACCGGTCTACTTTGGTCTCTAACAGAGACCAAAAATATTGGTCTCTAATAGAGACCAATGTAGACAGTCTCCACCAGAGACCGAAATAGATTAGTCTCTAATGGAGACCACTATTCTCGGTCTCAATTGGAGACCAAACACCAATTTCGGTCTCCAATACAGGCCACTGCCATCTCCACCTGCATTTGAGACCAATCTTCAATTTCGGTCTCTAATACAGGCTACTGCCCATCTCTATACCTGCATTTGAGACCAATCTTCAATTTCGGTCTCCAATACAGGCTAATTTCAATCTCCAATCTCCAATGTGCTCATTTTCAATCTCCAATTTCAATTTCAATTTCATATACATGTTCACACACACACACA
>JACYFF010031958.1:430320-602296 GCA_017589665.1 Selenicereus undatus | reverse complement strand
AAAAAAAAAAGGTGTGTTTGAAAATATGTACCATCCAAAATTGCTTGTGAATCTGTGCATGATTGAATACAATGATTATGCAAAACAATCCTCAACATCGCAATTTATACACACTTCCTCATCTGTGACAATATCGTATGAGTAAATCTTGTGTGGAGGCTCTAATCGATGGGCAATTCAAACTCTATCCCCTTAAGAACTTGGGAGTTGGGAATCTAATAATCTAAACAGCAGATGTGACGGAAATCAATAATTCAATTTTAAGCAATGGCACATATCGGTCCGAACTTTCAGGATATTAAAGTTCAACAAAAGTATATGTTCATATCATATTGTAGTTTTCACTCAATTTCAACTGATATTTCCTTTTAAACACTACAAATACGTGCAGTTCAACGGGCTTAGATTCATTTTGTCTTCCAAATTAATCACTTGACAAATATCGAATAAAATGACCGATGTACTGGTTTCCATCATTATACTCCAAAATCACAAAACAAACACAAGAAACAATTCTTTGTAAATGCACCACATGTTGTATTCTTTGCAAATGCACCAATTCTTTGCAAAACACAACGTATTCTTTGTAAAACACAAGAAACAATAAAGTCATTGCCCTTGTACCTCTCACTAGCAAACTCGCCCTTAGGTCGTGGAAGTCAGCAGAAAGGTTACGTTTGAGGGTCTGCGACCTCCTCTAGGTAGCCCTGCAAGAAACACACAAGTGAGGCATTTTCACAAACACATGGCGTGCAAGGCAGTGTGGGTAAAGGAAATCACTGTGAATGCTGAAAACAACCCTAAAAACATGAAATCCACCCCTCATTTGGGAGCAAGCTCCACCAAAATCAGTACAGGCCCACGAATTGGAGGAGAGCACGCACAATGTGGCACCAAAGGACGCGATTGAGGTGGGAGCCATACCTTCGTGGATGCTGCAGCTTCGACACAATGACCCGACCACCGAGAAGCAACCTAGCGGTGTGAGAATGGAGATGGTGGAGCAGCAACCGTCGAGCTTTGGTTGAGCAGCAACCGAGAATGGAGATGGTGGAGCATGCGAGCTGGTGGAGCAGGGAGCTTGGGAGATGGTTGAAGAATGGAAATGGGGGATTTGCAATGACCACTGCTCGCGATTTCGGCCTCCAGCTTCTGATTTCACCCCAAAGGTAGAGACCGGGTGCTTTGGTCTCTAAAACTGAGTTGGAGACCGAGAAATTTGGTCTCAGTTGGAGACCCAGTTGTTAAAATGGTCTCTGAAACTGAGACCGAAAATTGTTTTAGTCTCTAATGGAGACCGATAATACAGTCCGGTCTCAATATTTGAGACCGAAATAAAGTTTGGTCTCTAATACTTGAGACCAAAAGTGTAAATGGTCTCCAGTAGAGACCAAATTTTCTTTTTTCGGTTTCTAAATATGAGACCGAAAATGTAATTGGTCTCCAAAATTATTTAGAGACCATTGCATTCTTCGGTCTCCGAAATGAATAGGCTGCTGGACAACCTGTGCAAGTGGAGACCGAAACTTTTTTGGTCTCTACTCAACCTAAATTGGAGACCAAAATTTATAGTTGGTCTCAAAAATGTGAGACCGAAAATCACTTGGTCTCTAATGGAGACCGCATATTTATTTCGGTCTCTAGAAGTTAGAGACCGGAAATCAAGCTGGTCTCCAATGGAGACTGTGCACTGATTTCGGTATCTAATTTTGGAGACCGGAAATTATGTTGGTCTCTAGTGGAGACCACATAGTTATTTCGGTCTCCAAAACCTGAGACCGGATGTCATTTCGGTCTCCAGTTGAGACCGTTTAGTTAATTTTGGTCTCTAAAATGATGTAAATTTGATACCACCATTTTTGGTCTCTGAATTCGGTCTCAAACTTAAATTAGAGACCAGTTTTATTGCCGGTCTCTAAAATTCGGTCTCAAATGGACCGGATTCTTGTAGTGTGTATTGGTTAGGCTAATTTTTTTTCTAAATTGCGCTTATAGTATTTTTGATATTTTTGTGTGCTGGTATCACCCTCTACTCAACAGAGTTATTAGCACACCGACGCCTACTGGCTAAGCTAAGGTCCCTACCTCCATACGATGTTCTTTTTGGCTTGTACACAGTTTTGAGCATGTCCTTTTATTATAATTTGTTTATCCAAATTCTAGCTTTATTATAATCATATTTCTGTGTACGTCTATTGAAATCAACCTCTCTAAGGACAGAAATACCTAAATAGATAAAGTTGTCTATATCTTAATCTCTACAGACTCCGCAAAAGCAGAATCTACACTGAGTGTTACTCCTGTTGTTAGGTCGAAGAACAACATAACCCATTTTTATGCGGTGCAAATGCAAGCATAAAATTAAACACATATCCAATTGTCCATCTCCCATTTGAAAATTGAGATGAACTGAATTTTGCCCCTTTTTGCTTTCTGCATTATCTCCATTATTTTCAAGTATTTGTTCTTCTCACACTTGAGAGGATTATTGAGCATTTTTATCACATAACTTTCCGCACTAATTGCCATAATGTCAAATCAATCGCAAATTTAAGTGATTAATCCGGTTTTGGAGTGAGAAAATACCAATCTGATTCCTTTAATTTATGTGCATGAGAATGAAACTCGCAAGTTGACGTGGCGGCTAACGTCGGAGAAAATACCAGTTTAGTTCTTTTTTTTTTTTTTACTATTCCTTTGTGTCGGTATAAAATTTTGAATTTTCATACTGCTCTGTTTTCCTTTATCTTTCTCGCGAAAATGGGACCCATACTGAGAGTTGTTGTTGTTGTTGTTGTCGGTTGTTTTCCTTTATCTTGTTTTGGTTTTCAGAGGCAAAAATTTTTATTCTTCTTCCATCATCATATCTGTATGGCTTTAATTACACTTATAAGAAGAAAGAATCTTATCTCCAATGTCATGCATTGTTCCAACTTTATGGAGCTTCTTGTGGAAATTTAGAATCAACAACAGCAAGATTTGATGGTTAGCTACTTAGAAATCTCTCGATATAGAAACAATTTCTTAAAAGTACCGACATAGTTTATCCTTCCCGTTCGTAATTTTCGATTTTATTAGACTCTTGTTATTTTTGATCCAATAAGTACATGATTTTTTAGAAAGATTTTTTGAATTTATAGCCTTCCCTTTCATAATTTTCGATTTTATTAGACTTTTGTTATTGTTGAGCCAATAAGTACATGATTTTTTAAATTTATATCCATAAACTAGATGTAATGTGTGCGAGAAAAGATTTGCAACGCTAAATTCGAATGAGTAGTGACTTCTGTAATGACTAAGATGAATTGCTTCTTGTTAAGTACTTAAGTAAGGATATAAAAGTCCCATCTTCGCTTCATTTTTAAACATAATGTTGAGCTGTGACCTACAAGTCGTTAGTTTTAAGATAGTTTTAAAAAACTGTAAGAAACTATAAAGAACTATGAACATTAAAGATAATGATCCCCTATGTCTTGGGAATTTCAGAAGTCCTATGGAAAAAGAAATCTTTAAATAAGGCACATCTCCTGATCTCCCCTACCTGCCCTAACAATAGGACATTATGCAGAATGGGTGCTCAAGGATACGGCAATATCATCTCAAATATATCAGAACTAATCATCCATGGCCACCCAGCTATGAACCCACAGTCCACCCCAAAACAAAACAGTAATGCCAAGAGAAATGGATCAACAAATAGTCTCACCCAACAAATGTAAAAATGTCTTTCAACAATAGCTTTAGCGACATTGTAGCGTGACTCCCAACCTTCACGTCACTGGTATTGAAAGCAAACCAAGTACATCCTCACTACATACTGAAAATACTATCAACAACGTCCCAAGGCAAAAAGGGTCTCTCTCTCTCGCTTCATTTCTCTCTGTCTTCTGAAGTAAAATCTTCATTTTTGTCCCGAGCTTACACCAAAAAACCATCCATGCACAATCCACTCCAGTCCCCCACCTCTTGCATCTACATCATCTTTGCCCCGGAGAAGTCCAACTCTGGATGCTGCATAATTGAAGGAACAGTGTGATGACTATCTGAATGCATGGATTAAATCCCTCGTCCAGGAAAAAGGAAGAAAAAAGAGGAAACATAGACTTTTAAGATGACACACAGGTGGGTTATGAAGAGACTGAGAAGCAAATTACCTCAGCCATGAACTTCTTGAGTAATTCCTGTTTCTGCAACTCATCGCTAGTTGGCAGCCCCATAGATTTCTGCCTTTGATCAAACTGCAGAAGGGGGAAGGGGACAATCATAATTAGATATCACTGAAAATCCGGAAAAATAAAAAGAACAATACATTTACAAATGCCTATGCTGCATCACAAGTACCATCAATCCTACCACAGTAGGCTCTGGTTGTACAACAAACAATGAAGGCCCACGCACGCGCGTGCACACACACACAAACAATGGTGAACGACCAAAATCTTACCATCATCTTCTCCACTGTCGACCTGGTCTCAGGATCCAAGTCAGAGAGCTTGCTGTTCTCGGGTTCAACCTTCTGAGTGTCAACTTCTGGTTCACCTTTTACCGCACATCTCCACCATTCCATTTGATCATGCTTTGTTAGCAAAATTGATATAGCTTTCTGATCCTCTGAAGACAAAACAAGGTGAAAAATGAAAACAAGATACAAGAGTAGTCGACAATTGAGCATGTTAAAATTGACTAACACGTAGTAACCAAAAGAAAGAAAAAAAACTACACCACCTTATCCCCAGAAAATAGCACATGTGACCAGCATGCAACACAATGACTTAAGAATCACAAACCAGATTCCGGTATGTGTAAATTACAGCACGCAAACAAAAAAGAGTCACAAATGGAGCCTCAGACATTGTTTGAAACTTACATATCACATAGTACCATAAGAAGCCTGTTTCCACCGATTATTTTCTGTCATCCCCCATTCATTCTTTCGTGGATGACACGATGGGGGGGGGGGGTGCAGGAGCATGTTTTGAAGGGACAGGGAAACAAGGGGGCTTGGAAATACCAGAAATATTCAGACTACACAGAGGGGCCGCACCACTATCAAATTGTTGAGCCTCAAAATCGAGAAGAGGGTGTGGAAATAACACATATGACAGTGCAGAACAATGCAGCATTATGCAGTGACATTTTACAAACGACACATGAATCTTCAAAATAACAATTTGAACTAGAAGCATACTCAAGGTCCTTTTGGGAAAGTTAAATCTAGCTTATTCCTTTCACTCATTAGTGAAGACTTAGTAATTCCTTCATGCAAAGAACTAACTCCATGTTCTGTCAAGTAAAATCATACTGGATTCAAGATTTGGATATCTGTACTCAGAATTGGAGATAAATCTAAATGAATTCAATTTTAAACAAAGAGAACAGCTCACACACCCAAACTGGACAAGTAAAGCAATGATTCGAATCTGTTGAGTACAGTACTAGCACAGTAAAGAGAGTGAATTGTCAAATAAAGAAGGGGTGGATGGAATGCTTAAATCTGCTTCCATACCCAAACTCCAGAAGCAATCATCAGGCTTTACAGGCTTGTACAGTTCCCCCTGCAAGTAGTCAAAAGAAAACAAGTAATAAGATCATAATGCTCTTAGCAAAATGCAATGATTACAAAGTAGTTATGCAATACACAACGGTTGACCTGAAGATAATATAAGACTTACATCAATAATCGAAGGTTTACCCCTCAGACCAACTTTCAGATGGTTCTTCTTTATGTCACACACAATATCTCTGGACTTTGTCCCAGGAGGGACTGGTACCGTTACAGTCACCTCTTGCAAGCTCTGTGTCCAAGAGTAGTTATCGAGATCAAGACCATTCCCTTTGTTTGGAGCTGAGCATGCATATTTCAAACAGACGAATGTAAGAAAACCTGAATGCTTCAACCAAATGCATGAAAAAGTTTGGCTAACACCAAAATAAATTACACAGTTCAGAAAACAGGCAACAGACAGGAAACGTCAGAGAGCAGTCAATGATCAGCTATATAATATTATATCATTAAGATTGATAGTGTCCCCTAGCTTTTATGATGGGCCAAACCAGCTGGCAATAGTTTAAAGTAATGACACAATAGTTTTCTGGATGAACAATGCCAGGAAAGGCCTGGACAACTCTAAAACAATCTCAATCAAGTTGATTGCTCGACTCTTCTGGATCACTTTTAACTTGACCACATAAAACAGGAGAACAATCAATCAATAACAATAAGCGTGGCCAATAATTTCACTGGAGCCTAGACTCGAGTTTTTTCAACAGGAGTACACAAAACTAAGATCAGCATACAAGAGGAAAGTAAAATAACCCGACAACCAAAGCATCAGTGGCACCTATTATTTGGCAGCTTCTGTTGCATCCACCTCCTAGTTCCAACATTGAAGAAACTAAAGCACATATGATATAAGCGGTGCATGCTTGATGAGCAGGTCTAAAAACAAAATTCTCTCTTTTGGGTGACAAGAAACAAAGAATGGCTTCATTATCACATTTGAAAGCTTGGTGTCATAAGTACTATTGAACCCTAAACAAACACCAAATATCTCGCTCTTAACAGTGCAACTCAAACCCTGATAAATCACAATGCCGTAAGTTGCAAAGTCGGCAATCACACCAAACAATCTCAAGTTGCAAACTTTCCGCTCAATCGTCTCTGATACCATTAGAGTGTATCGTTGATAGAGTAAACAAGATCCATCAAGTCCACAGTAATCAAACAGAAAACCAAACTGCAGAGACAAACTTACTAAGTGCGCAGGACAGCACTATCACATTGATACGATCTGTTCGCAGTAGCAACAATCACACCATAACACTAACTAGTAACAAGTAGGTGTTCATACAACAGATACGCATCAACGCAAATTGATTACCAGCAAAAGATTCAAACTTTAGAATCACCAGTCAAAAAACACACAGTAGTTATCAAAAGATCCACATACCACGGACCTAGCCAAAAAGTTTGACAAGCATAATAAGATAACTCAGCGAAGATTAAAAAGCCAACATGGTAAAAACAATAACTTTAACAATGTACCTCCTCTATCATAAACAACTCAATCACATAAACCAAAACCACAAACCCTAATATCAGATATGAGTAGAACAACAACGAATTACGATTCAATACCTTTGTACTTAGATTTCTCCTTTTCATCCTTATCCTCCTCCATTGGCGCCGGGTCCTCCTTCTTCGAAGCACTTGCGGAAGCAGAAGCAGAAGCAGAAGCAGCAGCTTCTTGTTCCTTCTTCTTCTTCTTCTCAAGTTCCTCCCTCTGCTTCTTCTCTCTCAACTTCTTGACCAAACCGACGATCTCCTTCTCAGAAGAATCCTTGGAGAAGAAATCGGACTCAGCAGCGACGAATTCAAACGCAGATTGAAGAAACCCTAGCGGATTCGACGGTTCCAGAGCTGCGCTGAAATTCTTCACACTCTGGCTTTGCTGTTGCTGTTGCTGTTGTAGTTCTTCCTCGTAATCGGACAGAATCGCCATTGTTGGTTACTTCGAGAAATGCGAAGAATCGCTTCGATTGCAAGGAGGAGAGAGAAGGGGGGTTTTGGAAGCACTGTGGAGACGGAGGAAGGGAAGGAAGTACTGAGAGAGGAGGGTTTTTATACGACACAGAGAGAGAGAGAGAGAGAGAGAGAGAGGAGAAAGCGCCAGACTCGGGAGACGACTTGCTGTACAAGAAGAAGCCGCGACTCGAAGAGTATTCCAGAAGGTCTTTTTTTAAATAAAAAAAAATTATGATTATAACTCCAGCTCCTAAATAATTGAATTCACAGTGTGCTGGGTTTAGATCTTTGGACTCAGTCTATTTGTCTTCTTTTTAGCCCAGGCCCAACTAATTGGGGCCCAATTCTGATTCATAGTTTTTTTTTTTTTTTTTTTTTTTACTTTAAGTAATGTTAAACTTAGCTTACAACTTTTTAATGCTTCGTACAGTTTCTAAGTTTCTTATAAGTTTATAGCTTCTTACTATCTCTTACACATTTTAGTTTAACATTACTGCTAAAAAGAGCAAGGATGTGACGTGAATGTTCTGTCGTGTGGGGTTTGAACTTTGAATTGTTGACTTTTCATATAAGAAGTACGAAACTTAAATTTAAATTTATTCTAAGTGTTAAATAGTTTAAGCTCATATAACAATTCTCAAGTTTAATTCTCAAATTCTCCCGTTATATTATACTGACTTTTAGTCTTTTATGTCACATTCAAATAATTAAATAAACACCAAACTTGTTGAGAAGCACATAATGGCACAATCAAGACCTATAATCTATTCATCCATCTTCAAGCAGAAATATTGTGATTAAACTTATAAAGTTCAACATTTTTGTTAGTAGTATATCTACTTTATGTTTGATTTTTTTCACATGTGCCTTGAAAATGGTGTGAATGGCATAATAATAATAAAAAACAAAGAATACTAATCTTTAATTGATCTCAGCTCTAGGAACCAATTGTGTAACAAGAATTGGTAATCTAAGACTTCACAAGATTTCTTTGAATAACTGCCTCTTTAGAGAGTTTGAGTGATTCTGCTATATCATCACATAGTTTGTGTGGATCTGGGATTACGTCTGGATCAACAGCAAGAACAACGGTCATCATATTAATGTAGCTTTCATAGTGTATTGTCAAAGCCTGTACAAAATCAAAACATGTTACACGTTAATATAGTCGGGTTAGAAATACCTTAAGATTGCATTGTCGTCCGATACCACAGGAAACCTTTTAACCAAAAAATAAAAAACCCGAAGAAATGAATGTGAACTACATACTTGTGGATGTCCGTAAACACTTGAAGCAATGTACGCCATAGGATGACCGCAGAAGCTTATTTCTTCCGCCGGACCAACCACATTCGAGAAGGACATTGTGGTATTACAAAGAACACTATATGTTAGATTGGTTGTAATCTGTACAATTCAAGCAAAGTCACTTCATAAGCAAGTTTATAAATTAGGAGCCATTGAGCATAAATATGGATCATTTGGCTGATCCCAAACAAATCATACCCCGAGGCCTAATGTGTTAAGGATGAACTTAGCCATTGTGTACGTGCATGGTGCTTCAAGAGACCGTTTCTTCCTATCAATAGTAGCCTTAGCATCCAGAAGGTAGTCCAAAGGGTCATTTTTGACATCAATATGGAACGGAAGGAGAATGTAAGCTATTGCATTGCCCCATTGCCATCGCCCTTTAGAATCCCCCTCCATCATCTCTGCTAAACCCTATGTAATAAACCATGGTAGTAGTAATTAGGGTCATTCAAACTTTTGAGGAAGATGATAGGATGTCGAATGTGGAACAATAACACTCAAACCTCAATCGTGGTAGTCGGTCTAAGATTAACAAGGAGTGTTGATCTCAGACGAATGTTCTTGGGTTGATTATTCCTTTGGACCTCATCGTCTCCTTCGCCTTTCCCTGGAAAACGTTATCTTAGGAAGAGTTATTTTACATAAGAGATCTTTCTCAAGATACGCTATCCAGATTCTAGTATAAAAATGAGTATGAAAGTGCAAAACTAACCATAACATCTATCGAGATACCGTGATAAGCCTGCCTGTGTTATTCCTAAAACCACATCATTTATCGTCTGAGAACATAGGAGAAAATGGACACCATCAGTACCATCTTTCTAACTTTTTTTTTGGGGGGGGGGGGTTCTGCTCATATATGTTATAAAAGCTTACCATATCCATAGCATTCTTGACCAACTTGATGTCATCAAGGCTAAGTGTTCTATTAACAAATCTTTTAGGAGTCTTCTCAATCCCAGACTTGCCCTTCAAAGGGGTGTTGGTGTCCTTCAGAAATATCATGGTGGCGCCGAACATGACTACATCTACTAAAGTATTCCATAACACCTTCAAAAACACCAAGATGAGCACAAAGTACCCTAGAAACCCAAGGGAGCCAGTAGTCTGTAGTGTCGTGTTCTTCTTCTTCTTGTCGATAGGGAGAGAGGGCACTGCATCGGGATCAGAGCTTTTACGAGTGCAAGCAAGGAGGAGGGACATGAGGGAGATGCCATCCCCCATAGAATGGTGAATTCTAAAGATACCAACGGAGTTAGCCTTGGAGGTTTTGATGTGGAGAATGTGGACTTCCCATAATGGTTTGGAGAAGTCCATGGGAGTCTTGGTCATGTTTGATACATAGTCTTCGACAAATTTGTCTGGCGACTCTATGTTTGGATCCAAATCTGGAATTATGAGGTGCTCATCTACGTTCACCTGGGTCCGAACCCATCCTATTGGCTTTCCTTTGGCATCAAAGGCCTTTCATGAAACATCATAGGAAAGACGTAAATGAGACAACATCATAGGAAAGGCAAAATATACAATGCCAGTCATAAAAATTGAAGCTATGAAAGCTATCAACAACTATGAGCTAGGGTGACTATTCTTAACCACGTCTACCAATGCATGGTTTTGGCTATTCTTTAAGCATAGCTCTATATATGGCATAGCAGGATAAGGATCATCCAAGTCCATCCAATTAAAACAAATTTTGTGTCTCTTCAACAAACATGAAAGAAGACGGTTAAGTTGTCTCCTTACAAACTATCCCATTCTATTGTTGTCAGTCATTTAATTTCACTTGAATATAAGACCTACTCAAATAGAAAAGTCGGGTTAGAGATATAAAATTACTAAAGTAATGCGCTAAAAGAAAACGTATGTTGGTTTCAAAGACAAAATATTTGAAAGTGACTTATCCAAGATATAAATCCTTACCCATGCACCCTTAATTACTACATTGAGTTTGAAACACAAGCGAAACGGATAAGTTTTTCATTATTAATTAACATACTGTTTGCTACGTGCCACTCCTTACCCGCTCTATTGCCCTCTTATCCAACTTTTTACAACTGTTTATCGCTCCTTGATGCTTCTTGCTGTCAGCTTATATCGTTCAAACAAACATGCTCAAAAGAAGATATCAGTTGTGTACAATTACCAAGATGAGTAGGCCTTTGACAACATGATGTGAAAGGCCCCCCAATTCCCTCTCAACAAGGCAAGTACAAATGAAATGGACAATATTGATGTACATAATAGAACTACCTTGAAATGTCTCCTAGAGTAAAGCCAACTACCAACTACCCAGATGTTTCCAAATTTTTGAATACCAGATTTCGAGTAGCACACACATACTTGGCTACTTGCGCCGCATATCCTCAAAGACTCAAAGTTCAGACTTCAAAAAGAATTTGCAATTTCTTTGATTCTAGAGGCAGAAAAGAAAGGGCCCCTTTTTGCCGTAGCTATTCAAAAAGCAATATATAGTTAGTTGGATAGTCGTATAAAGTTGGAATCGGGTCATTTTCAGATTAAATGGTCTTCAATTTTTTAATTATGTCAAAAATAATTGGTTGAATTTTCCAAGTTCTCTAACAAATTGTTGAAAATAAAAAGTTAATAAATTAAAAGGCTCATTTAGAATGCAATGGTTTTAGGTCAACGATTGTGTTTGTACGCTTTGCTTATAATTGTCATCAGAATTATCAATACAGGTTGGTTTAAGTCATTTGGCACTTGTTCCTCTTAAGCAAGGTCTCGAGTTCGAGTCTTGTGAATAGTGAAAATCTGTGATGGTAGACTTTTACTCCTTATTGGACGACCAACAGTAACTCGACTCCGATAAAACGGAGGATCCAAGACTAGAAAAAAAAAATTGTCATTGGAATTACAAGGACAAACAAGGCAATAATTAATTGGATGCTGGCTCATTTAATTTGCGCCCTGTCAATGCCAAATAATTGCCCTCAACGATCAGATGACTACTCATTTAATTTAAACCTAACTCATAATGACAATTTATAAAAATCATTTGTCCTTATCATTTTATTAAAAATATTTCAACTAGTTATTATTTCTTAACAACGAAGAAGAAGGAGCTGCATTTGTTCTTTTCGTAGGGAAATATAGATTAATAAATAGGTGAAGATGATTGAGATTGATAGAATTCAATTAAAGTAAATATTTTTTAATTGAAGTAGGTTGAAATGGGTTGAATTATAGCATATGTGAACTTGCCTGCCCTTAGTTTTCCAAGCATACAATGTTTTTTTTTTTTAAATTACTTTTATCTTTTGTTGGGGGGGGGGGGTTCCACATAAAATCTAAAACTGATCATTAAAAGACCATTTCAAGTTTCTAACCCATAGAAAGCAGAGATTTTAGATTAATAGATTTAGGTGTGGGTAAATTGCGGTAGATAAAATGATGAAGTGGGTTGAAATAGATTGAAGTGGGTTAAAGTATATTGAAGTGGGTTGAATTTTTTTATGTGATAAATTGAACTTGGTTAAAATAGTAGAAATAGGTTGAAATAAGTAGAAGTAGGTTGAAGTGGGATGACTTGGATATTTTAAAATTGACCCATAAAAAGAACAAGCCCTTAATGACTATAATTAGAGCATTCCCAGCAGCAGACACGCGAGACAAAGGGTGGGCCCCGCATGTCTATTGCGTGTTGTTTTTGTGTCCCCAGCCGCCTTGAAACACGTGTGACATGCAGGGGAGAATGTCTGTCCGTTTCTCCCCACAGGCCACTGTTTGGCTTTTTTTAATATTTTTTTTGTTTTTTCTTTTTTTTGGAGTAAGTATATAATTTTTAAATAATTTAAAAATAGGTTGTATGTTATAAGGTGAGTCCATGACAAACATTTTTATTAGATGATTAAAATTGAGTTTCTTAGGTTAAAAAATGATGAAATGCAAGTTTTAAAATTGTGAAATTTTTACTGACGTGACAGATCAGAATTTCAAAATTCATAACTCTGACTGAGAATGCTTTTACATGGCCGATTCTTAATCTTGCAACATGTTTCGGCTCTAACCCAATAACAATAAAATAATCCAAAATGAAAAGATTAAAAACAAAAAAGCAGCCAAGCCCCAATGTGAGGACTGATCCAGATCTATAGACAGAATGATATTGGACAATTTAAACTAATAAAATTTTATTTTTTTAATATGTAAAAATCACAAAAAGTAATATAATATAATAATAAAGTTACACATATATAATTTACTGGAAACTATCATATAAATTGTAATGACCTACTAATTACGTCAATTTCTCATTTGTATATGATGTGATGCATGAGGCCACCACTCACCAGCATTTGTTATTGCCTTCCAATGAAGCTTCATCGTTAGAGGATCACGTTATCAAGATTAAAATATTACTACAGGGCTACTGTATTATGTATTTAGGTTTTGGATCCTCCGTTTAATTAGAATCGAACTACTGTCGATCCAATGGAACAGAACTCTTCCGTCATAAATTTTTTCTTTATTCACAAGACTCGAATTTAGGATCTTACTTGAAAAAAATAAGTACCGAATTACTTGAACCAACCTGTATTGGTATAGTACTACTACTGCATTATCGATATTAATCAATCATATTTCAGGTGGATTTAAAGCTAAAATACTAGTATTAAAATATTAAACAGGGTCAAAACAGGACAGCTAAAAAAAAAAGGAGAAGGAAATTAATGGGATGAATGGAATCGATACCAGCTTGCTAGAGAAGCGAGGATGTTTCAAAAGAGTCTGCTTAGCACCTTCTTTAAGAACCTCGACGTCCATCTTAGTTTTACAACCCATCTCCGTTATTATACAGCAGTTCATTCGCGGCGCGTGGAACAGACGCCCCGCCGGGCTCAGCGGCTCCACCACCTCCTCCGCCTCCGCCGCCACCGATGAGCTTACCTCCCTCTTTGTCCTGATGGGCTTTAACGCCCCTTTGAGGATCGGCATCGATCTGGCAAGGGTATGTGTTGTAAATTTGGGTTGTGTTGCAGGGGTGGTTTCGTCAGAGACGAACAGGTTGCAGCCCTATTGGCCGATGATGGCAAAATGTTGCCCGTGAAATTGGAGGGTCGACGTTATTTATAGGGAAGTTTGTGGAATGAGTGCATGACCATAAATGCCCCCGCCAAGTTGAGTGTTATTACATGTAGTGCCATTGTGGAGTAAACTATGAAACACAGAAGATGAATAAACCATGAAACAGTGAAACACAATCCATATGTGTTTTGAATCAAATAATTAATCTTTTCATTGCTTAAGGAGCAATTTTGTTTCCAAAGAGAAATTATAGGTGTTGACTAAATTCACATTAAACAATCGTTTTCTCTTCAAACCTTTTTCTCAAAGCTGTTTTGTGGGTTTTATGGAATCAACCTCTCTATAGGTAGGAATACCGGTAGAAGTAAAGTTGTCAACAGTTGGATCTCCCCAGACCACGCGAAAACGGGACCCACATTGAGAGTTTGTTGTTGTTGTTGTTGTTGTTGACTAAATTCACATTAAAAAAAAAGAAAAGAAAACCTACTCCTTTATAATCTCAAAACTTGGAAAAGTGAAAGTGATTATCTCATACTTTGAAGTTCATGTTTTGGGAGAAAAAGTCAAAAAGTGTGAGCCCCTCCACTCCGACCCCAAAACCCCCCACCCAAAAAACGGAAAGGAAGAAAAACAGTCAAGGAGTTAGGTTTCTCTGACCTCGTTAATTTATGCATCTGGATCTCCTTGTAGGTCTGTTCTTTTCATTGAAAAATATGTGTATTTTTCTGTTGAAATGGATTAAATTTGGTTAAAGTTAGTATATTTTTATATGATTGATAGAAGTTGGTTAAAATAGTGGGTTGAAGTTGGTTAAAGTTGATATTATTTTATTAAAATTTGTGAAGTGAATTGAAGTTGGTTAATGTTTATAAATTAAGGTTTACTAACAAAAAGAACAGGGCCGTAATGTAGCACACTTGCAAAAGCAAGATAATAAGTCAATAAGAAGAAGATAAAAGAACTATAAGTGGTGGGTTTGGAACACTAATGTCATTAACCATTAGCAAAGGCGCATTTGATGTCATTGTTAGTTGTAGTTTAAAGTAACGATGACTGATGACCAATTAACCCTCATACAATCCCCTCTTTCAAGAAAAACATTAATCAAAGATATGCCAACACAGTAGTTGTAAATCTTATAGATTTTGAATTACACATCATCAGAATTCACAAATGGAGCAAAATTAATGCATTTGGATGTATAATTCTGGTAAAGCTATTGATCAACGAGGTAAACTACTAATCAAGCTTGCTTGTCCCAGGAAACTATCCAAGCTATTAATGTTTTGGGAACGCAAAGCACATGGCTATGGCGAGGGTGGGTAACGTAATTGCAATGGGGTACCTAACAACTATGTTGCCTGTCTTTCAATTTGATTGGGATCGCTTGTGTTGGGTTTCGTGACCCAAAATCCAAGAATTGATAGGGTGGGACCATGCTAGACGATACGGACGTGTCAGGCTGAACAGGCGGGACGTTGAAGGAGGGCAGAAAAACGGCATGGGGTGACCGTGCCATGTAGCACAGTTGTGCCGCACCCAGTTCGGGCGGGGCTTTTCTGACGGCTAGGGTTGCTTCGGCGTGCAGTCTTTTTGGCGGCTAGGGTTCTCCTCTAGAGGTAAAACCCTGAACTTCTAGACCCTATATAAAGAGATCTTGCCTAGGATCTAAAATCATCCTTAAATCCCTAAACACATTGAGAGGTACAGAGATTTTGGGAGAGATTACAAGAGAGGTTGTAATTCTACTATTTGATCGAATCACTTGTTGTGATTGTGATTGTTTTGTACTCCCCACGTAAATCTTGTGTGTCATTGCTCTGTTTTTGTTATCGTTCTTTAAATTTCTGAATATCTGTTTCATCCTATTGCTTCTGCTATTAGTTTGCTATAATTTTCTAACACCCTGATTGCTTAATTCCAAGTACGTGCATGCCCATTGACAACATAGAAACTGCCGTTTTGCAAATGCTCTCTATTAATTGCAAGTGCAATTCGTGTATAAGACAGTTTCATAGTATTTTTTCATAAGCTACATTCATATATGTTTTGAGTAAACTTGTGCTATGCGTATGAACATTCACATTCTGTATATAATCTAAAATTGTGATATTGTATCAATCAGTTATGTGCATTGATTTATTTTGCTTGCCTTGGACTTGAACTTTGGGCTGAAAGGTGGTTCACTTCACTGTTTGTTGGAGACATAAAGAGAACTCTGCTTGCCTCGGACTTGAACTTTAAATTCTAGCATCAAGCAGTAAGATGAGAATGAAGTTCTTCGTAAATTGAATTTCAAGTTTGATTCTCTCCTTCCCTTCGTCAGATTGTACTTATTTGTTCTGTGTAACTGTAAATAATGTTCATTTATTTCTCAAAACAGAATGTCATACAAGAGTGGTCAAAAAACATTAAGGCATTATATGAACTGCACCTCCATTTTGTTTCAGTCATTCGGGCAACAGATGGTATTGTCAGTCTCCTTGGTGATCGATGTGCTGAATCTGATCCAGACAAGGAAGCAAGAAAGTTTGCCTGTCTAGCTGTAAGACTTACTACCCACCCCTCTTTGAGATTCATGGTTTAAGTACACATTTTGATCCACCTTCAGGTCCTTCACTACACCAGGTTAAAATATTACAATTGAAGTGTTGTCAGTATTCTGATCTAAGAATGCCTCTTTCTCGCACCTCTCTGCCTCAGATTGCAAATGCAGCATACGATGTATGAAAACCTTAGAGGGTCCATACCTCAGCCTGTCACATCTGCTGCTTTCAACCGGGCAGGATATGACAAAGGCAAATGCCGCTGGTGCACTGAGTAATCCTGTGTGCCAGTCTGGCATCCAAGATCTGTGAAGATATAGTTTCCAATGGTGCTATTCAGGTATCTTGATTCATAACCAATTATCCATCATAGTTGTTTGGACAAACCAAAACAAACCTGACCAAAACCCCATGTATCCTATCTGGTTTGCGAGGTCAGACGTTTGCAACCTTATACTTAATTCAACTGCATTTGAGATGTTCTCTTTGTACCATAAGTCAAAAACCTTATGAATGGGACATTTTGCTTCATCTAAAACTGAATTGCCTAAACATGACTTGCTTCCCACAATTGGACAAGAGTAGCTCTGACATAAGTTACATCTGCGCGACTGCTTCAATTGATGAATATTACTTGCAAATCTGCATGAAAACTTGCAGGCATTACCCCAGGTGGTTTTGGAATACACCTTGCTAGCGGGTAACCTCCCAAGAAAAGGGTGCAGAAAACAAGTCTCCATTAAGAATATTTCTCATTGCTTTGTCGAAGATGTGTGCACACATTCGGCTGGCAGACATCTGTTTCGATCATCAGAGATGTCCCCGGTGATAAAGCAGTGTCGACAATCACTGAATCAACTATCGCAGAAGTAGGAACAAGCATCTCTCTTATAGGATACGCTAATGGAGTTTCAAAAACCCTCTCTGGCCAATGGTGCTATGGATTCTACTGCCCTACCTGTACAACTGAAATTCAAACCTACGATGCTGCCCATGTTTTTGTGTGGGCTCAATCAGTTGATTTAGTTCTACGTGGTACTCCTGATGATTGGAATAAGTGACTAGTACTGGCTAAATAAGCTTAAGCTGGTTTGATATATGCCTATGACTGTCATGATATCCATGTTTGTAATAGTAACAATATCACCTCATTTTTAAAGGGTCAATTTTTAGGGTGCTTTTTTTAACCATTAAAAAAGTTAAAATGTTGATATTGAGCAAATAAATATGGCTCTCTTCAACCCAAAAAAAGAAAAAAGAAAAAGAAAAAGAGAGGCTATCAACTCTAGAAACTAGAATTGTCGGTATAAGTATAACTTGTAAATCTTATATAGTACATACAATCATACTTCTCCTTATTTTACTTGAACTATACTTGGCAAAACTAATAGCAAACCTGAAATCTGAATGATCTGGCCCAACAAAACTTAACCCGAAACTCAAGATAGGTTTATCTGAAAGTCGACTTAAATTCTGCAACGACTCGAATTGAACCGTACATGACTCAAAATATTTTACAAAGTTACCTTTTTTTTCGCCCGGAAAATCTTTTGACCAAGCATCACTTGATTCAGGGTCAATCCAAACAAAAACATCATTTGATTCAAAACATGGTTGGATATATATCTGAACTGAATGACCAGTTTGATAGGCTCCTCACAGCCGTTTCCCTTGAAGGACGGTGTATAAAGTATAAACAATGCCAGTAATTAATTTAGAGCAGCCGGCCACGTTGTAATTGAGGCTTGAATTAGTAGGCCGACGAACTTGTAATAAGGTGATCCATTTTAAAAGTCAAACAGGCCCAAAAAAAAAAAAAAAAAAAAGGGATTTCTTCTTTTCTTGCTTTCTTTAAAATTGAGCCTCATCTTCTCACTTTAGCTGTTGCCTCTGCTTTTTCTTTTTCTGGAATTCTGTAGTCCCTCTTCCAGTCAGAGCACAAGGTGATCCCTTGGCAATAAACCCTTTTCTTTGCTTCACCCCAAATGCCATTTCTGCTATGAATTTGCAATGCCCAGATCTTAAAACAATCAATGGAGTTGTAGGGATTTGCTCAATCGATTCTTGGATTTCAATTAGCCATTTTGATGATTCTGGGCAACCTGAGTCCGAAAGAAAATAGAGGAGAATTTACCGGGTAAGTCAAGTTAAACTGGCCAGGATTTGATTTGTTTGAATTTGTGCTGCAAATTTGAATCTGGGGCCTGTTAAACCTAAATTATATGGAGGAATTTCTTCGGTAGAAAATTGGCATTGAAGAATAAAGAACTGTGATTGATTGTTAATAAAATGTTGTAGTCTGATTTGTGCTTGCTCGGATTTGATCCTCTGTTTGTTCTGATGACTTGGGCTTGAGTTCGATCAGATGGGTTTCTATACGGCAGACTGGGCACCCCGATTTTCCTCTGAAGTTGAGACTTTTATTGTTTATTTTAGTTTAAAATAATGTAATTTGGAAGGGTGTTACACACAGGGAGAAAATTCTACGGTTAATATTCTGCCTGAAACAGTCTTTCTGGTTGACTTGTTATTTCAGCAAGAGAAATGGTCCAAATAACTGTTTACTTGTTTGTGTAGTTGTGCTTGTAGTCTTATTTCTGAGCTGCTTGCACATTGGAATATCCAAATCTCTTCCATTTCATCTGATTAATTGACCATTTCTCTGGGTAAGTTCAGGTGTCTTCATAAGGTTGAGTAGCAACTACATTTAAGCAAAGTCACTCATCATACAATGATGTTCTGTCATCAACTGTTTAAACTCTCTTCTTGTGATGAATTTGGTTCATATTGGGCCTGTCTTTTTGGCTTGCTGCTCAAATCATATGCTCTGGCTTTCAATTAATTGCTTGAGGTTTGCAGTTTTGCTGTTATCTGTATATGCCCTTGTAGGAAATTCTGATTGATTAATGGACAACTCAATTTTTGTACTTGGATCAATGATTCGAGGTGCGATATAGTTTTCAGATGTTCTGTAAGATGCCAACGTATACCTTGCTTATTTGTTATGGATGCTGGTCTAAGGAGTTGCTGATGGAATGACTAATTTTCCTTCTCCTCTGTTGATTTAAATGGCAATCCAGGGGCAAGTTTAGCTGGTGTTCTTCTTAGCTGCGCCTGCAATGCTAAGCCGGTGGGTTGATCCCTGTGCCAGGGATTCATTTCATATAGTTGGTCCCGTGCACATCAATCCTGTTGATTGGTAAATGTTCAAGCTCTAACTGATTTATTATGTTGAATAAGTGTCAAGGCCATTTGGTTATAACACCTCCCCGCCCCCCCTTCCCCAAACTCCCAGCGGAAAAAAGATTATCGAAAAATTAATCCGTTTTAGGCTGGTTTAAATCCCAAATGGGGAATGCTTAAAATAAGCATACTGTTCTTGTGTGTTGTGATAGGAGCTTACCTGAGCACAGGAGAGCTGTTGCAGCGAGCTTGGTGAGAGGAGTATGTGTCTTAGAACGCTGTGGGACATTTGAAGATCTGGCTCCAATGTGGTGGGAATTCTTCCACTTTCAGCTTCTGGAAACACTTAGGGACCCTGATGATTCCTCCATTTTTGGGGCCATTTTCCAATACAAACATTTTCCCCAGTATCGTAGCCAAAATGTGCCTCGATATATAATTGCTTTTCGAGGCACTCTCATAAGACGACGTACATGTACTAGTGACATCAAGTTGGATATCCGGGTACTCCTGCATCGCCTATGTGTGAGTTCGCGGTATCAAGTAGCCATGCAAGCCGTGGAGAACATGGTGGCTAAACACGGGCATTCAAATATGTGGTTAGCTGGGCATTCATTAGGGTCAGCAATAGCATTACAGGTGGGAAAGGATATGGCAAGGAAAGAGAATTTCTTAGAGACATTTCTCTTTAACCCTCCATTTCCCATCACACCTATAGAGAGATTAAGGAGCCAAAGATTGAAGGATAATCTACGCTATGCACGCAGCTTCATAACAGCTAGGCTTGCAACTGCTGTGAAGCGCAGTGAGCCACTTGATAGAGCTGATCAGTATGATGCTAATTTTGTCAAGTTGTCTTCATGGATTCCTCACTTGTTTGTGAACCCTTGTGACCCTCTTTGTTCAGAGTACATTGGGTATTTCGAGCACAGGGAGAAGATGTTGGCAATGGGTGCTGCACCCATCGAGAGGGTTGCATCCCAGAACTCATTGGTAAGTTTAGTGTCATGGGCAATTGGGAAATTGGTCGAGCCAACACATCTGATCCCTTCGGCTTATCTTGCCATTAATCGAAGTTCTTCTGATCAGGGGACTTTCAAACAAGCTCACAGTATCAATCAATGGTGGAAGCCAAATCAAGACCTTGAGTTCAAACTCTACCAGTTAAGTTGACTGCCAGTGCTATCTTGTATAATGCCAAGTGTCAACCCATTGGCCAAGAATTTCGTTCTTCTTGATAGAAAACATACTTTGAGGATAACGACATCAAGAAAAGGCGTGATGATTCTGGGCTTAACTAACTGATTGTATTAGTTGGACAGGCCGTCATTGATGTGGTGATACTGATAGGGGACACCATCAGGGCTGTTCCATGCCCCAAATTTTGTACATTATATTCCATATCTTAATATGATATGATCACAAATCAAGAGTCTCTTTCTCTGTCCGATTATGAGATTGGGACTTGTAGAAGGTTCCTCTTGTTTTCTTCTATTATATAACTAATCGAAGGACCGAGAAACAGCACACAACCACTGACTAAGCACACAAATTAACTGCTAATAAGTGTTGATCAGAGTTGAAATTATAACTTTATAATATGACTAAGTGTTGATGAGCGTTGATGGTGACGATTATGAGTGCTTATTAATACGGAATGTAAATGATAAGTATTCATGATGAGGTGAAAAGAAATTTACGACACTCAAAATAAGCATATATGAAGCCACCCAGAATGGTTAATGAGCAAATACAAAGCTACTCCAGATCAAACTGGCACTTATTCTGCGGGCTTTGCCCTGGCCCAATAAAGCTTTGTTTGATCTGATCAATTTCAAAGGGAAAATTGGACACACATCACAATAAGAGAAATTAAAAGGAGATTAACAAATCAAACAAGTACAACCCTTTTTTTCGGATCAATCATGAAGAAATGAGATATGATGTTTATCCGTGAAAGGTGGCACTGCATAGCTGGTTGTACAGGTCGTGATTACTGTTCATGAATTTTGGCGTTTTTGTTAATTGTTGATTTTATTATTATATATTATAGTTTATATTGGGCCTGTTAGCTAGCTTAATAATAAGAATCGAACAAGTAAGATATCACATAAGCTTCAAACAAAGTGCAATCTGCAGTAGACCACCACGACGTGCACGATTCTAATTAGATTATTGTGAATGAGCATTTCAATAGTCTGGAGTTGACACATGGACCTTTCCAGTGCTTCCTTACGTGCAATCTCTAAATTAATGAACGTACCGAATCTGAACAATTGGGTGGTTCAAAAAGCACTATATATATATATCGTAAATTTTTTTCATTGAAAAAATACGAACCAAAAATCTCTATTAAAAAAATAAATATCAAACCACTTGAACTAATATATATTAATAAAAATATATTATTTACTTGTATAAATTTTTTCCACTTGTTCTTCCAACCCTTTTTTTCTAAAGGGCTTGTATGCAGTTTAACTTCACTATTAAGTTTTTGGTAAAAAGGAGCATAAAGCTAAGAGGTGTGGGCTTTGGATTCTCCCTCTTTTGCCCAATTAGCCACTTTTGAGATAAAGTTCAAATCGTTGCCTTTTTTAATTTTTATTTTTTTTTCCTTTCATGTTCTTATTTCTTTCCCCCTTTTAGAATGCTTAAGAATAATAATAGCAATGCTACAATGTATTGAACAGGGTCAATTAGTTAAGGAATTGTTCTTTAACCTAGCAATGTCTTGAAAATGATCTCTTTTTGAGAGGAGATAAAATATAAATGACTATATAATTGGTTTTCAAACAGGACAAAAGCGCTAAATATTTACTAAAATAAATATTACCCGCGAACTTAAAAGAAATTGATATTTTTACAAGATAAATATAATCTATAAAATTTTAGGGTTTTAAAATTCAAATTATTAGAATCCGATTCTCCTTAATTTTATAATGTGCACAAAATTCATGGAGTTTGGATTACCTAAAATAATGGGGGCAAGGAATTGAGTTTTGGATGAGAACTTAAATTCATGGTTATTCCATTTGTGATATGTTTGTCTCAACTTGAGAGCCCTTTGTAATCTTAGTGTGTTTCTTTGGCAAGTTGAGGCATAATTTCTTGTGGTCTCATTAATGCCTCCCACTAATTGTTTACCTACAATTTTTGAGGTGCTAAAATCATGCATTGTCTCTTTTGATTTTACTGCTTTCTTTTCACAACCCCCCCCCCCCCCAAAACCCCCCAAAATTATCTGCATTCCATTGGGTAAAACAAGGAAAAAGAGACTCTTGCTTGGTGTTCCAGTATTTAAAGCCACCTAGCATTCTTTCAAATACACCAATCAAAATGGACACCAATAGAATATTAATTACAACACCTCTCAGTGTGGGTCTCACTTTTGTGGGTTCTGAAAAGATCTAGATTTAGACAATTTTACGTCTACTCACATCTCTGACTATAGGGAAGCACCAATAGAATTTGAATTAACTAAAGGAAAATTCTTGCTATAAAAATATGAAGTTTTAATTATAAAATTTATCCAATTAAAATTAATTGGTATACTATAATGCTTATTTTTTTCCAAAAAAAAATTAAAAAATGGAGTACTAACAAGATCACTATATTTTATTGTTGCTAAGATTAGGAGAATCTGAGGTCCTTATGGAGTTATGTTTCATGTTGGTGCTTTGCAGCCAACTCCTTGGGGAAAAAAGAGAAAAAAAAAAAGGGAGAAAAGAATGTAAAGAAAATACCCTTTTTATCATCTTAAACGAATATATTTTTTCAAATAATTACTTGCTTAATTATTTCTTTTTTAGGTGTTATATTCTTTTCTCCAAAAAGGCTCAAAAAGTTTCTCATTCTCCTTGTTAGTTAAGAAAAGAAAATGTTATAATTTTTCTAAAGCCTTTAATAATGCAATTGCTTTCTCTATTTTCTATCACACCCATTCCTCCCTTGTCTTGCTCTTGCAATTTTTTTTTTGGAGGGTTTTGCTCGGATCTTGGCAAATACAAGAAGTATTCTACACTTACGACGTATACATATATCGAATCTTTTTGTTTCATGTAGTGTGTTTAAAAAGGTTCCGATATATGTCGAACTCATTATAACATATACGCGCTTTAGGATGAAACTCATAAATTTCTAAAATTTTAAATATATTTCTAAAATTTGCCCTAATTTTTTTTACTAAGAAACTACTTGGCAATTATACAAAAAAAAAAAGGAATAGTCATTAACTCCATAAGTCACAATCAACACATGTTGGTTCAAGTTCTCGGGTTCGAGTTTTGTGAATAGGCAAAATCTGTTATGGAAGAGCTAGAATCCTTACTAGATCAATAATAGCTCGACTTCAGTGAAATAAATGGTCTAATATGTGCCATATGTCATGTATTGCCTGTTGGATGACTGTTGTGTGGAAACTCGGCTTCAAGCACTTTGAGTTGCATCCACCAATTAGCACATCAATTTTGCTGTAAACAGCTATTAGTCTGTTAGAGTAGGCAATTATTATACAGAAGGACCCATATTAAATTCCACGTTATCAGTATTAATTAGGGGTCCCATTATGTCCTCAAATTTTTATTTTCTCAAGTGGAGAATGAATAAGTGATTTTTAAAATTATAGATAATTTATGAACAATATTATTTTTATTATTTGTATTTATTTTTTAGTTGAATAATATTTGTATCTATTAAAATTTTCAGATTTACATTTTGTATATGCAATTAAATGTTTATTAATCACATTTCTAAGAAACTAATTAAGGAGAAGGTGGTCAGAGAGGTGGTAAGAGAGGGAGAGGTAGGCCGAAGAAGAGCCTAGAAGAGGTGGTCAGAGAGGACCTGAGGGTTGTCGGACTCACGGAGGACATGGCTCAGGATAGGAGGTTGTGGCGGGACAAGATTAAGGTCCCTGATTGTAGGGGATCGGCTCCGTAGGAGGCTGCAGCCTAGGCGGTGGGGGGTGGGGTGGGGTGGGTTTTTGGTTTGCTTGTTTGCAGGTCATGCGGTTACGAATTGTCACGACACCAAGCACCTACGATTCTGTTGAGGTATGTCTCTACCCCCTTTTTACTCGCGTATCAGAACCCTTTTCCTCGCCCCTTTCTCTTACTTCGGAAAATGGTTTTGCAATCGTTTCCCCTCCAACCCTTTTTCTCAAAAATATTTTTGTGGGTCTTATGGAATCAACCTCTCTATGGGTAGGAATACCGGTAGAGGTAAGGTTGCCTACAGCTGGATCTCCCCAGACCCCGCGAAAGCGGGACCCACTTTGGGAGTTTGTTGTTGTTGTTGATTAAGGAGAAGGTGAAAGATCTTGTGACGTATGTAAAGAAAAATTCAAAAAAAGTAGTATAAGTATAACAGACAAAAAATAGATTAAAGCACTAATTAATATACTAACGAATAAAGTTATGACACTTGACAAAAGCATGTGAAGTCATTCAATTTTATATATAGTTATATAGATACTTATGTCAGTCTTGTGATTTTTTTTATTCACGTATTTTGGTTATATAAAAAAATTTTACTATGTGTGCTTATGTGAGTTATGACATATGCACTCCTAAAAATATGATATAAAAAATTGAGCTGAGTAATGGGTCGACTAGGATTTGACTCATTTAATAAACGGGTCAATTTTGTGTCAGTCTTGCAAATTGTTTAGATATACTCAAAATTTAAAAAATAACATGTTTTCAAGTTAAACGGTCAAATCATATAAACTTCAAATCGAAATTGGTTCGGTTCGTGTCGAGTTAGGGATTCTCTCAGTAACTTCAGGTCGGATTTCGGTCGAATTATCGTGTCGGATCAGATTTTCTCAACTCTAATAAAATTTGATTTTTCGAATCATCGTTTCCCCCTTTCTAAATATATCTATTCTACCATTCTGTGATTATGTAGAGAGAAGAAAATTCCATTGATCTTTCTCTTCAATTCTTCAACAAAAGTATCCCCTCTTGTGTTTTCCTGTATGTAATAAATACATAGGCTTATTGATTGCCATTCCATAAATGGAGACTTCCATCGATCTGAATGTCTTGCTCATCATAAATATTGAAATTTGTCACACTACCAATAAAGATTGGATTATCGTCATATAAATCTTAATAAACCTTGTTAAAATAGGATCTATAAGCTGAGTTATATCGTTGTTGTTGTTCAAAATATTTATATTTGAACAAGAATTTTGATTCTACATGAGTAATCTTTATTACTGTTCATTATTTTGTTTTACTGCTTGTCTTCTTACTGTCTAATTATGGATATAAGGATGAATAAGGGTGAAAATTCACATATTTTGACCCTATAGAACCAAATGGTATATGTCTTAGTTTATAAATTAAATGTGGGGGTATATATGAATTCTTATTTACACTTTCTGACTCTCACACCTCGTTTTTTTTGTTGGTAAATTCAAATTTATCAATCTTAACTAACTTCAACTCATTTTACGAACTTCAATAAAAAAATACCAACTTTAACCCAATTTCTACTATTTTAACCAACTTCAACTAATCAAAAAAAAAAAATTAACCAACTTTAACCCACTTTAACGAAACAATACTCACTTTAGCCTATTTCAATTCACTTCTGCAAATCTCAATCAATTTTATTTATTTACCCACCTATATTCCTCAACGAAAAGAATAAATTTTTATTTATTTTCACTCCACTGGCTGGGTCACCTCGCAAACCAAACTTGAGGAATAAAGGCATAAAGCTAGGAGCATGGCCAGCGGTAGCCCCGCAGGCCAAAACTCTGAGGTGGCGAGCGCACAGGCCACCCCGAAGCCTGCATCGGAAGGTCCACGAGCCAAGCCCCTACAGGTGGCTCAGCCCCGTGAGCGGCCCGTGCCCCCTTTGTTTTTTGTCTTTTCCTGCTTGTGCCTTCTTTTTTTGCTTTCTTTTTGTTTTCCTTTCTTTTTTGGAGAAGAAGAAGAAGCAGATCTGGGGATGGGGAAGAAGAAGACGAGAAGACCAGCAGAGATGGGGATGGAGATGGGGGGTTGGACGGGATGAGAGAGAAAGGTAACATTAATTAAATTACCCAATATTAATTTTGTCATTCCGATTTTAATAAATCTTGTCATTGCTAGCAGAGATGACAGAGACGACTAGTAGAGATGGTAAAATATTGTCATTATTATTTTAATAAATTTTTTAAAAATTTTGTCACAGGGTAAGGGGGAGAGATGAGTACGGGTATGTTTTTCAGTGATATTAATTAAATTATTATTATCATATTAATATTTTTTGTAATTTGTCATTATAAATTAATTATCTAATATTTACAAAATTCATAAATTATTTTTCGTAACTTATTCATACCAATAATACAAAGAGTAAAACTAATTAAAAATATTTAGTGGTGGGATCTATAGATATTATTTTTTTTAGTGAGTCAAAATAATAAACCTTTCATTAAAAAAAATAATAATTATGCGCTAAAAAATTTTTAAAAAAAATGTGACACTAATAAACCTCAGATAATCCCAAAATTGAACTCACAATTGTGAATGCTCTAATGCATGACCCCTATAACATTATTGTACCCTATATTATGGTAGCGGTGCTTTATTGCATCTTGAATGAATGAAGCTAGCCAGATGGTGGCGTCATCCAATATAATATATGTTCTTCTCTCATGGTGTCATGACATCTTCCTAATTGCATGAATTCCATACGTACTTACCTTTTTTTGGTGCCAGAAACTATATAATATTTTTCTCATTAAGCAATCAAGCTACTAGTTTAGAAAGTATATAATATTTATTATATAAATAATTTTTAATATACAAATATTGATATAATTTATTGAAATATATGATTTTAAAAATATGGTATAAAATATGTAAAAATAACAGGATATACTATAAATTAGAGGGGACTAATTTCCTATTTAAAAAGGCAAAATCAGAGGGTCACTCCCACTAGACTTTGGGACACATATTGAGCAAACTACGCGTAGTTCCCATCCCATCCTGTCCCTCGCTCTCTCTCTTTTCTCTTCTCTCTCCGCTTCTTTTCTTCTACAAAACAGTGGCAGCACCAGAGGCAGCAGAAGACAGCATATGCGTTGGACTGACCCTCCTCCATTCTCAAACGCTCTGTAATTAGCTCCCTTTACTTCCTTCCTCAATTTCTCTGAAACTCTTTAACACAAGGTTAGTTCTTCCAACAACAATGTCCAGCCCTTTCCACTCTCTCTCCCAGCCCAGCCCACTCGACTACGGCCGCCTCGACCCCTCCTCCCATCCCGACCCGCCCATCCCAGCCCCGGCCCGCCGCCGCCCGTGCCTGCTAGTCGCCCTCCTCCTCCTCATCGGCTCCGTCCTCGTAATCGCCGCCGCATGCGGGGCCCTTGCGGCTTCCAGGTCGTCGTCAGACAGGGCCAGGCCCCGTCGGACTCCGACGGCGGCGATGAGGAAGGCGTGCGGGCTGACCCGGTACCCGGACCTGTGCGTGGCGTCGCTGGCCGACTTCCCGGGGGCCACGGCGGCAGGAGACCCGCGCCAGCTGGCCCACATTTCGATGAACGTGACGCTGCGCCATTTCGGGAGGGCCCTGTCGGCGTCCACGGAGATCGAGAATTGGCAGATGGGCTCCATGGCCCGGTCGGCGTACGAGGACTGTCTCGAGCTTCTAGCAGATTCCGTCGACCTTCTCGGGCGGTCACTTGTCTCTGTCTCGCCGGCCGTGGAGGTGGAAAGCGTCGGCAGTGGTGGCATGCGAGTGAGTCGTATTTGAATGCATTATTAGTCATACTTTTAAAGAATAATAACTTAAAAATACGTTATCATACATATTATCTAATAATTTCGGTAATATATATTATATATTTAATAATTTAATAGATTTTTTTATTTTATTTTATCATGGATACATTTTTTTATGGTAATGTATAGATTTTCATAAAAACAATGGTGATCACTTCTGTTGAAAAAAAAGGGAAGTTCTTTTACACGTGTTATCGTGGCACGAGTCACGGAATGCTCTGCTTTGGTCTCAGACACTTTTCTACTTTTATTATTATTTTATTGTTGTCTGATCGGTCATAAGTCATAATAATGAGTGGCTCATAGAGTTGAAGAGGACAAGACTACAAGGGGGTCCAAATTGGAAAGTCCATCTTGTGTTTGATTAGAACAAACCAAAACCAGATTAGAATTGAAACAATTACAAATTAATTTCTCAAATTACTTCCTTATGTTAGACTACATCTTGTCAATACTATTTCAACATGATTCCCAGGAAAAGTTAAATTTCAGAAGGGGAATTATACGTATTTTGCTATAAAATACTCTTAAATGTCATGTCTTAATTTAAATTAATATGTTTTATAATTTACAGTCACTAAATTTTTAATAATTACAACTTTATTATTTATGAGTTGTAAAACTTTAATATTCGTCGGCTATGTCAACAAATAAAAACTGACACCCTAATTAGATCAACTCTATTCTTCACGAATGCATATTATATGTGTAATTTTGTAAATGTGAAAGATTATGTATAATCGGATTAATACATGATACTATACATTTTAAATGAAAACACGACACTGTTTAAGTATATTTTAGTAAGATATTTATCATTTTCCATTTCAGAATAGGAGTGCAACATTGCATGTCTTTTGTCTCTCATCACATGCCTTGTTGCCTCGACTTTTTTTTTTTAATTTCATCTTATGATGTATATGAGTATGCCTTTGATAATTTGTTCAATATTTTTAGTAAGTTTCATGAATATGTGAAATTCTTCAAAAGTCCGATGAATATATGAATCGACACTTTCACTATATATACTTCATGATTTTATATTTACTTCCTGGTAATCTTATAGAAAATGAGTCTTGGAGTAACGGTAAGGTTGTTTTCGTGTGACCAAAATGTCACGGGTTCGAACCTTAGAATCAGCCACTGACAAAGTCAGGATAGACTGCCTACATTACACCCATTGGGATGGGGTTCTTTCCCGAATTCTGCGTGAACGCAAAGTATTTGTGCATCGAACTGCCCCCTCCTGTTAATCTTATCTTCACAACGTAACTTTCTTCTTTTTAGTGTTATGCTCGATTTTATCGCAATCTTTTATTATTATTCCTTTCTTCGCTGACTACCCATGATCAACTATACACCATAGAATATTTGCTGGAATTTTCCGAGAGAAAGGAACGTTTTGGTGGAGGTGTCTCAATGAATTGTACTTAGTAATTCGCAAATAAAGTTAAAAACAAAATAGAAGTGACATATCAGAAAAGTAAATTTATGAACGTGGACTGTATTTGCGGGTCGGGATGTCCTTAATCAGATTCTGTAATCACATTTTTTAAGTTCTTGGAATTATTTAGCTGATAATCATCCAAATATGTCACTGTTTTTGTAGTAATTTTTTGTATTTTAATTAATCGATGCATGAAAATAACAGGGAGGATCCAAAGAGGACGTGATAACGTGGCTAAGTGGGGCAATGACGAACCAAGACACTTGCACAGAAGGACTGAATAATGTGGGTGGGGCCGTGAAATATGAGATGGGCCAGAGGCTAAAGGACCTATCTGAGCTGGTTAGCAATTGTCTAGCCATCTACGCGGCTACTAGCGGTCATAACGACGACTTCTCCGGCACTCCCATTCAGAACCGAAGGAGGCGTCTCTTAGGATCCGAACCTAAACCTGAACCCGAACCCAAATCTGGTTCAGAGTTTCCAGGATGGATGTCCAGGGCCGAGCGGCAGCTACTAGGGACTCCTACACAACATATACCAGCAGATATAATTGTGGCACAAGATGGGTCTGGTACTGTTATGACTATTTCGGAGGCGATCAAGAAAGCTCCGGAGCTTAGCCCCCGTCGCATCTTGATTCTTGTCAAGGCCGGAATGTAAGTTTATTCTAATATTAAATTCACGCTTGCTTATTAGACGCACAAATTATTGAATTTTAGAATAATGCATGGTATTATGGACCAAAATTTAAAATGGAAAAGCACAGTATGTGATAATAAATGTGTGCTAATATTATTGTGCCATGCAATAGAAATTGTAGGATTATATGGATGCTCTAGTAACACCCAAAAAAGTGGAGGGGAAAAAGGAGGAAAATCCAAGGGTAAAGAATGAGACCCAATTTGACGGTGGAGTGTAGGAAAGTCGTGTGTGTCCGTGACATGAAAGGTAGCTTTCAGTAGGGTGTCGGTAGAATTGGTTTGCTTTTATGAGTTTCTAGCCTTTTCATATTCTTTCCAAATCCAAATTCAATACCGTAAAATTCTTATCAACAGTAGATGGAGATCTGATGTAACAGTCTGACATCTGAATCGTAGAATTACAGCGAGATTGGTTCTGATTGACTATAAATTTAAAAATCACAGACTACGTACTACTGCACATAAACGGATTAAAGAAAAGTTAGAGATGTATTTTACTTTAATTCGGACAATTCAAGTGGAAAATTTAGTCTGAACTTATCTTTTTCAATTGGACGATCTTTTCTAGATTTCTTCGCTGCTGTTATTTTAATTGGAATAGTAGAAATCCATCAATAATGACAAGGAAGACTTTGGATTCACCCCTATCACTCTTCATAGTTAGCTTAATTAATTGATGTCATATCACTTAATGAACTCTTAACAATGTTTCGCTAGTCGGTAAGTTGAATTAATCATTCTATCTGGAGCTCTGTTTAGAACTAGTCTAATTTATTGAGATGTATAAACACACCAATAGGGTACGTCAAAGCTCTGACTTTACCAATTTCTCTTGTGGAAAACTTGTACCTCCCAAAGGTTCAATCATGGGGTTGGATGGGGAAAGTTGCCTAAGCAGCAATCGTCCGTTCTAGACCTGGCAAAACTGAGCTGAGATCCGAAATCCGAACCTAATGACCCGAACCCATATCCGAAATATAGTTACCTGAAAGTGGATCCGAAATCCGAATTGAACCGAACCGAACCATACCCGATCCGAAATTTTCTATAATGTTTTGGCATGACTAATGTATTTGATCAAAAATTGGTTGACCCGAAATCGACTCAACCCGAATATGACCTAAAATGTCACTTAACCCGAATATGACCTAACCTGAACTTGACCCGACTCGTATCCGAATCGAATACTCCATTTGCCAGGTCTAGTCCATTCTAGTAAAATGGCTTGATATGTAATGGATTTTGAGACACCATTCGGACCCGATCGACTAGACTGTGCTCTCAGTAATAATGTAAGAAGGATGGGATTAGCTTTACTATCAATGAAAAATACTAACTAGTATTGTTCTGATTTGTAGTTATGCAGAGAACTACTTGAAGGTAGGGAGGAAGAAGACCAACCTTTGGTTTTTGGGTGAAGGAGTAGGCCGGACGGTGATAACAGGAAACAAGAGCGTGGCTCATGATAACATCACCACCTTCCACACGGCCACTTTTGGTAATTCATTCTAGCATTTTTCATGCTTTGGCGTCACTTCGTGCATGTAAGTTGGAGCTGACAAAAAATTATTCGATCTGAATACTCGAATTTGTATGGCTTGAAAAAAATCGGGTGCGGTTATTAATTTTTCGTCCGAATTTTGAATCTGGACACACCTTTTTTATATTTCTCTTGCCCGAACTCAGTTTTGACCCGAATTTAGCCATGTCCAAATTGTCTGACCTGGAAAAACCGAATATTAGACATCAATTTCTTGTCTGAATTTTGACATTGTCCAATCCGAACTCGACCCGAACCTGAATTTTTGACAGTTCTAATATAAATTACATATTTGAATTATCATGTGACATGTAAATAGGTAAAACTAAGGATTTCAAATGCGATTTTAATTGCGGTTGCGGTTGTGATACTTTCGTAGTTCATATCGCAGTGAAAATGTGGTTCTATCAACTCAAAAACCTTTTCGGTTCGACCATTTCATCAGAAACCGACAATATTTTGAATCCATGTTGGCAAATAAATAAGGCGATGAATTTATGTCCCTTGAATATGTAGTAGTCCCAGCCCCACATTTTCCTGTTCTTTGCTTTTGTCTCCTTTTGTTAATTTTCCTTGCTTTTTCCTTGGTGGGGCTAGGTAGTAGTGAAAATGAGTAGTACCTCCATATGGGTTGCGCTAATTACAGAGTCATTGTCACTGCCTTTGAACCACCAACCACCAACTCACTCTTAGTATATTAATGGTGCAGCCGCCACGGGAGCCGGGTTTGTGGCTCGAGGCATAACCTTCTTGAACGAAGCGGGGCCAGGCAACCACCAAGCAGTGGCGCTCCGAATAGGAGCGGACCGTGCGGTGATCTACCAGTGTGAGGTCAAGGGATACCAAGACACCCTGTACGTCCACTCCCAACGCCAGTTCTATAGAGAATGCGACATTTACGGGACAGTCGATTTTATATTTGGTAACGCAGCAGTTGTGTTCCAAAACTGCACCATGTGGGCCCGCAAGCCCATGCCTTTTCAAAAGATCACTGTCACGGCCCAAAACCGGAAGGACCCGAATCAGAACTCGGGCATGTCGATCCACGCTTCCTTGACCCGGTGCACATCAGATCTCGAGGGTGCCAAGTACACCTACCCGACCTACTTGGGCCGGCCTTGGAAGCCGTTCTCTCGAGTCGTCTACATGGAGTCATACATTGGCGACCACGTGGACCCTATAGGGTGGCTAGAGTGGAATGCGACGTCTCCTACAGACCAGCTCTACTATGGCGAGTATGGGAACTTCGGGCCTCGGGCCGACACAACCCAGCGGGTCAAGTGGTCCGGATTGCATGTGAATATGACCCGATTTGAGGCCGAGAAATTCACGGTGGCTGGATTTATATTTGGGCAATCCTGGATTACTTCTACTGGGGTGGCATACCAAGCAGGATTATCAGCATAGTTTGGTTGGTAATATGGACAGGCAGAAATGCATATATATATATATAGGAAACACGCCTTCTTGCCGTTTCTAACTAATAAGCCCATATTTCGAGTCCTGTATTTTATTTTATTTTTTACCATTTTATTTTTTGATCCCTATTTAGTTTTATTTTGCTTTTTTTTTTCAATGATTCAGCTAATTTGTAAGGAATGAATAGTTTATGTGTATCATTTGTCCATTATTTGGAATATAGAAATATAAGTGTCTTCTATATGAGTAAATATAAGTGTCACCTAGATGTGACTTCCAAGTGTTGATTTGTAGAATGGACTAGAGGCCCAATTCCTATCATCTTTTGTTGGGGGCCCACAGTCAAACTCTATCTCGTTCACCTTTCATAAATGGGCCGGCCCAATGATTTGGTCCACCTTGGAAATCCAATAAATCATTCAATTCTGGTCTTGTGTTAGCCTGGTATAAGTAGGGCCACAATTGAATCAAGCTAACTGTATAGGTGCCGAAGTATAGATCATTATTATGTGATCATACCATGAAATCAATGCATCAAGAGTCTTCTCTTTTGGACAACCCAAAATAAACTACGATTCACAACAATTTTTTGACACCGTCTCACTCAAGAGTCCAGACTGTTCGATTCTATATACTCCTTTGTGTCACTTAAGCTCGAACCAAATCCAAACAATCCATCTCGAAGCCCCGATACAACCATCGAAATGATATTTATTTCGCTTTTTTTTTAATATATGCTTGTATGTGTATATATTGTTTGGAGTGAGAACAAAAGTATTAAACAAACAGTCCATGTGAATGAACTGAGAATATTTTCAGAAGAAACAAATTAAATGATATTGATATTGTAGTGATTTGGAGGACCATCTATTTTCCCTGTCAAAAAAAAAAAACCCTCAAATATATTTTCTGAAGTTACTTTATTTTTACCTGCCTGGCCTAACCTATATGAGTTTCTGATTATGGAATGCTCCCATGTTCTTACCCACTGATTTTTCAGCAACCTTCTGATTCTTTTAATCATTACATTATCCTTTCAATATCTTTATTTTCTCATTTATCTGTCTAGGGCATGGCTACCTATTTTATTTTTCTTTCATTTCATTTACCCTTACCTTTTTTTTTTTACTGTCCCAATTGACCATATTCATTAGGATATGCTTAATACAAATTCCTTTTTGTTATCTTGCTTCAGATGATATTAATTCAACTGACCACATCATCGAAAGTTTTCACAGTTTTAGAATTGGTTATCGTTACATTACGTATTAAGCAATTTTGCCTAATATCTTGATAATATAGTTAATTGATTATTCGGTCAAGGAGAGCCAATGAAATTAAATGGATTAGAAGGAATTTATGCAATTGAAAGTTCAAATTAAGTAACCTTTATATTAATTTTTTAAAGTACTGGGATGATTAAGTAATTAATTAATTAGTTGGGGGTAACAAAGCAATTAATATAATTAAGCAGAATGGAATTACACATATTTGACAAGGACATGCAAAAGAAAGAAGAAAGGGGACCCTTGACTAAGAAGAAGCTTAGGTCATCCAATTCTCTATTTTTGGTAGCCTCAATTAATATGTACTGAACTTTTAATTAATTAGGGTTTTTGAGTAATGGATCTCTAAACACCATGATTGTGATCCAAAGAAATAATTAACCAACAGTAAAACTGTGTTTATATGTAAATATAGGCATGTAATAATTAAAGGTATAAAATTAGTTTACTTATATATAAAGCTAATAATTAATTATATTAATGTGATCAATTTTGTTTGCTTTTTCATAGTAAAGAAATATTATTGTCTAACTAATAATAATTATTATTAGAAGATGAAATGGAAACTTAACTCCTTGCTTCCCTCCCTCTTTACCTCCTTTTTTTTATGACTTCTAAATTGGTAGTAATTAACTTAGTCTTGTTAATTAACATTGTGACAAGCTAGTCAAAAGTTGTTCACTTTTATCAATTTGCATTCATAAATAAAATGTACTTGATATAGAATCTCTTATGGTATAAAATACTACAAATTTCATGATTAAGAGGTAATGTAAGGTTAACCATATGAATTAAGAAGTACGCGTTTTGTTATGACAAAATCAGCAATTGATAATGTGATATGGTTATTTGATGTTGTTCACATCTTGAGTCAGAACTGGTACGACGCATGCACCGAAAGTCAGTTAGATAATAATCTTGATTCTTCCTATAACTTGAAATAAAAATTAAGGTGTGAAGAAAGTTTAGAACTTGGGGTGTTCTTTTACTAGGGTTTAATATATTGAATTCATCCCAACCTAATCTTTCCCACAATAGAAAGGCTACATTTCAGAAACTTCAAAGCTGGCTGGCTATAAAAAGAGTGAGCCATAAATAAAACAATAATTGAATAATAATATTTCCTTTTCTTTAAGTTCCCCCCCCCCCTAAAAACCCTTCAATTCATCACATAATATATGACTCAGTATAACATCAAACATGCAAACCTAGCCAGAAACACTGCATTTACTCTTATATAAATGTTTTCCCTTTCTTGAGGTTCCTTAAGGAGATACATAGAAGAAAGAGAGTCTATGAAGTGAGAGAAATACAAGGAAAAGGGTAAGTAAGCTTCTTGCTGATTGCTTCATCTTCTCCTCAAATGGGGTTTTTTAGGGCTATTTTTGTGATCATCATTCCATATTTTTATGCAAATTTTTCCAGAATTTGAAGGCTTCTCTCACTGTTTTCCCCCCTGTTTTTGATGCCTCAATAAACACTATTGTAATTATTTTGCACTGCACCATTATTTGTTTCTTTCCTTTTGTCTTATGATTGCTGTATTACAGTCTTAAATGTAGGCTTTATTATGCACCAGTCTTTTTTTTTTTTTTGGGAGGGATATATTTTTGACAAATTTACTTGACTTGGATTTGCCTTCAGCCTTGGAATTTGTAAAGTTCTTTTTGTAGGTAATAATTCAAATTGCATAATGATCAGATTTCAACAAAAAAGGGGGGGGGGGGGGAAAGAAAGAAAAGAAACCCTAACAGTTGCATCTTGTGAAGATTATTAATTTTAATTCCTTAATGCATGCAACACAGTACAATTTATACAATTTCTGGTTTTTATGAATGTTGATTTACTGATTAAGATGGGTTTAATTTTGTGTAGGATTGAGAAGATAATTACAAGCATAATCATAATTAAGTGAGTAATCATGGGAAGAGGGAAGATAGAGATGAAGAGGATAGAGAACAGGACCAACAGACAAGTCACATTTTCGAAGCGACGACAAGGGCTCTTGAAGAAGACGAATGAGCTTGCCGTTCTCTGTGATGCCCAAATTGCCCTCATCATCTTCTCCGGGACCGGCAAGCTCTACTGCTACCACAGCCCTGATTCAAGGTTCTTCCTAGCTAGCTAGCTAGCTAGCTCAGTCTTCTCTCTTCTCTGATACTGGTTGACTGCATATGTATTCAAGTTAATTAGGTTAATCTTGCCATTAATCATGTGCTAAATTTAACCCAGATTGACAACTGCTTTTTTTCCCAAAAAAAAATAAATCATTCTGTGGATTAATTTGGGGTATAGAAATATTAATTATGGATGAAGAATTTATATGTAATGGTCACATGGTTTCTGTGAATGCAAGTAGCTAGCTGTGTCTAGGGTTTTTGATGATCTCCATCAATCTTTTCTTCTTCTTCTTTCTTTTTTCTTTTTTCTTTTTTCTTTCTCCTTGGCCTCCTGATCTTAGTTCCATGTGGTTCTGCATGTAATGATGGTTTCTGCCCAGTTTCTGTTTTAGTCAACCCTTCTGCAGATTTCAACCCCTCAACAAATATTCCATTTTGACCATCTTCTTTTGTCTTATGAAAAGGATTGATCAATTGAATCTCATGAATTAATATACGCAGTATAATGTTTTTTACTACGTCTTACAGTCAAAAAAATTCGAGATAATTAATAATCATTTTTGCTGACTGTAATGTAAAACCATGAAGATCGAGAAATGCAATAATCAGTTTTGATTTGTATATCTCTTTAGGTTAATCATCACTTCATATATGCCATAACTGAAGATATTGGCTAATTGATTTGGTAAATTTTTCAAGGTTGGAAGAAATGGAAAATCATATCAAAGACAGACACCTAAATTTCAAACTAATAAATTTTGGATATTGTAGTATGTATTAGTAGATTAGTGCTAACCTTATTAGTTAGGGTGTCTTCCTACATTATCTTGCAATGCCTTCTGCCAACTACATGAATTACCCTTTTTTTTCCCGATAATTAGTATATTTGTAAAAACAGGTAATGCGACTAGCTGAGGGTAGAGATACTTAAGGGCGTACATGAATTAAATGTATGGTGAACCTAATCTAACTGTTGATGAAGATTTTGATAATGGCTTTAGTGCGATGTTTCCTGTTCTAACTTGTTAATACCACTACGACTCTACGAGGTATATATTGGTGGGTATAACATAAAACTTTTTTTATATTTTCAATTAGATCGATGTTAGTCTGCCGGAATCAGTTTCTCTGAGGGTAGAGATACAAGATGGCATAAAGCTAGCTACATTTGGATTTAGACTCCGCGGAAGCAGGATCTATACTGAGAGAAGTTGTTGTTGTTGTTGTATGTTAAGAAGGATCTAAATCAATCACACAAAGTATATCAAAAAACCACTCCCTCCACTATTTGATTTCTACTATGATAGGGTATATGAAGAAGGTGAAAGTGGGATGGTCTCCAAGACACAAGACTGTCCATAAATTGTAGTATATACTGAGTCCTAGCATTATCTCATAGTGGTTAACAATTTCTAAGGGGAAAGATTGCAACATAGCCATAACCAGAATTTAGGAAATTCTTGAAGTTATTAATTTTCAATATCCATGCATTATGCATGCATGCATGTTTGGATTTAACGAGTATGTATACTATTCCATTGGATGAATACCAGTAAGGCCTTATTATTAACTATATTGGCTTGCTCTTTGTTGACATTTTAATGACAAAAAAGCCTGGAGCAAATCATACAGAGGTATTTGAATAACCAAGGAATTCAGCTCCCTGTTCATGACGATCGGGTAAATTCACTAAATTCATCTTATTATAGTTTGTTTCCAAGCTCAAATGGATAATTAATGCATAAGTGTTATTAACTGATATCAATTAATAGCTAATGAATTGCTTATGAGAATACAGGAAGAACTATACCAAGAACTCCAAGCTCTGAGGGAAGCAATTCACAACACTGAGCAAAACATGAAACACTACTTGGGTGAAGATCTCGGCCTTCTTCCCCTTGAAGGTCTGCATAAACATGAGCAGCAACTTGAGTCTGCCTTGAGCATCATTCGTGCTCGAAAGGTTAATTATAAACACCCTCTAAATTTTGTATCCCTTCTTTATTTTCTGTTTTTTTCAGTCTATATATGTATATCTAACATGGAAATGGTGTGTGTTCGTGAATTCTGTCTTGATTTCTTGAGTTGCAGAACCAACTTATGCAACAACAGTTGGATAATCTTCGCAGAAAGGTTAACTTACTCTCCAATTGTGCTAATAACCTTTTTCATTTTCATTATTTTGAAAATCATAGTATATATAGACTTCGAAAATTTTATACCTGAAAGTTATCTGACTAATATCCTTGCATTTGGATGACTAAGCTCGTTCAATAAAACTGACCTTGTTCAAATTGAACGGTGTGCAGGAGCAAATGTTGCAGGCTGACAATGGCAACATGTACCAGTGGGTAAGCCAAAGTAGCATTAGCAATTAGTACACTATCTACATAAGTAAATTAATTAGGGAATATATATATACATGTAGGAAGTTAATTACTGTATGAAATTCTGAATGCGCGCAGTTGATGGGAGGAGGGCAGATTCATAATCAGCAACAGCAGCAAGTAATGGATCAGATCCCGTTCTATCCTGAAGATCAGCCGGGCAACAGTACTATGCTTCAGCTTGCTACTTCTTCGTCTTCGTCTCCTCAGTTCTATCCCTACCGCCTTCTCCCTACTCACCCAAACCTCCAAGACTACGGTAATACTAATTATCCATAGCATACCCTTGTTCTTCTTCATTGTCATTGCCATAATTCAGAGAACTTGACTGAAATTGTATTGTGAAATTGCAGAGTGAACATGCCTATGAAGAACAAAGAGATCGAGCTGGGTGATCAGAAAATGATGGAAGGTTCTTTTAGTGATCTGAATGAAGTTAGTGCAGGAATGGTTATTAATATTCGCTTGACCGTTTGGAAATTCCCATTTTATATGATATTATGAAGAACTCTAATACCCAAGTATATAGCATCAAAAAGTGTCCTGAACAAATTTCTTTGCTTTCATGATCAGGATATGTCTACAGTGTTTATCTTCTGATCGCCAAATTAAATGTGTTTACACATTTATTTTTTGATTTGAATATATTGTGTGTAAGACTCAGCAGTAACCTTGGCTAATATTATGGTTGATGGAATGATTGTTTCCGATACCCCTTTCTCAGAATTGGTTGAATCTGTCAGTTGGTCAAGTTACATGCAATGGAGTTTGGTTACCTAGAATTTGTTGATGAAATGGTTGTTTTCGAGATTTCACATTATTATGTCTATAAAGGAAATGGAGGCTCTCATGAATTTCTTCAACTGAGTGGATGCATCAGCAGAAGTGACTGTTAGGAGTGGTTAGTTGTTCACTATTTACTGTCTAATAGAAACTTAGCTGCATTGTAACTTGGAGGTTACTGGTTGCTACTGTTCACTAAAATTTTGGAGGTCTGATTAAATAAATCTTGTTCGATAAAGTTACCAATTAAAGTAGTTGGTGGAAGCATAGGTTGACAATCCAAAGAAAGGATTGAAGAAACACATTACTCACCAAAATGAAAAAGGACGTCGGATAAATAAGGGTATCTAGGAAAGAAACCCGTGAAACTTGACCTCTATTCATGAAACTATCACGAAGTTTCTGAAACACTGCCTAAAAGGCTAAAACTCGGAAATTCAGTCCAAAGCACTTGTTTATGAAACACAACTCTACCACGAAAGCTACTGTCAAACCGACCATATGTTGAGCTCTAATTAAAGAAAAACACCAGACAAGCTTGCTGAAGGCAAAGACTGCCAGAAAAGGAAAACATGCTAACATGAAACAAAATTCAAAAAGGGATAGCATCATCATCCCACTATACTCATTGATTGATACGACCATTACATTCTATGATAAGCTACACATAGTCCTCCACTTCAAGGTATATTCCTTGAGGAACACCAAAAGGAAGAAGAAGGGGGAGCGAGATCAAGTTTGTTGAATATACACTAGTGGATCATCTCGAATGTGGTCCAAGTTCTAACATCTTAGATAGGGTTACATAGACTGCTCATAGACTGCTCTGCTTCCATCAAAATATAGGATAGAGAGCCAAACATTTGATTAGTTGAGCTATATGTGTAGGGTATCTTAAACTACAATCACATGCATTGTGACAGGCTTTGTAAGGTGAGCTCATCAAGCTTTCGATCCATGATTGAGGCGATGACCTCAAGAAATGCAGCTTCACTTGATCCAGGGAGAAGAGTTTCTTGTGCTTCTTGAACAATCAGCTCAATTGGAGATTCCTTGTTCAAGGTCTCCCGGGACATGATGCTTCCAATAGCAAAGGGAGTCAACCCTCTTTGGGCACCTTTTTTCAGGAGCATGGTGGAAACTCGAAGCACCCGAGCACATTTTTGTGGTACATCCCATCCGTGAAGTTTCAGCAGCTCCAGATCCTCTTCAGCATCAAGCGATTTTATGTACTCAATGGTCTCAGGGGAGTACGGATGGCGTGCTTGAGGCCAGTATAGCCACTCAAATGTGCAATCCTCAAACTGCAAAATGTGATTATTGCACAAGTTGAAAAGCACTGTACCCTCATTCTTGTTAACAACTTGATCAGAAATAGTGAACAAACGTTAAATGCAGGACAAAAACACACATTACCATCTCCTAAGCGCACGAATTTCCAAAAGTTGAGATCTATGTTGAGGGCATCAATAGTAAGTTCACTGCAGCCAATGGTGTTGCTCATAATTACCATTCCACCAGAATAACGTCATATCAAATCATATTGAGAACTGTTCTAAAACAGTGTTCTATAAGTTACATCCCAATAGAGTCAGGACTGTCATAAGATGGAAAAGATTTTCTTTCAAAATTGAAAATTCACAAAATGTTAATGGTATTCCATTAAGATCTGTGCCCTTCATAGTCTCAAATCAATCAATGCACAATAGAGTTCAGTAGAACAGTCAAAACATGAAATAAGCACACAATAAATTAAGGACTGACCCAAAATCTTAAATATGCGAGGTAAGAAGTTATGTAGAATAAAACACATGTAAAAAAAAGTGAAAGAGAAGAATTCATACAGTACTAGGCAGACAGTATCCATGATCAATCGGAATGAGTTCAATTTGACCTTCATTGTTCCTGTTGACCAGAATGTTTCCGGCATGCCTGTCTGCATTGGCCAACCTAATATCCAGAACAGAGATCTTGTGGACCTCTTCAACTGGGAAAGAACCAGGACCCATGTCCTCACAACTCCCTAGATTCTTCATATACACCTGTAGGGAACCAATCTTCATATTCTTAGGGGAGCCATCAAATCCATCAGGATGATAAAACCCCCGATGCAAACACTTGACTAAAGCTGTTGGTGGGACACAAGCAAAGCCAACCTCTGCATGGTAAAGAGACCGAGTACCATTCCTTGGATGATCCAAAATGTATGCTGCAACTTCATGCAGAGCCCCTCGGCCAACTTGTGTGCCCTTTTTCAGTCCTCCACCATCCTTTGACTCCGGTAGCCCCTTAGGATTGTTCGCAGCCATCGGCTCCTCATCTGCAGGCTTAAACACAGAAACATATTCTTCATTAACTGCGTCAAGCATGAAATATGCTCCTCCACAACCCTCAGAAGATCTAACAGGTTGCTTTCCTCTATCTAACCCGTGAAAGGTAGATCTAATAAGCTGCCTAACCACTGAAGGAAACTCAATCTTTGGATTAACAACCACAGGTTCTAGTATTAAATCTCTGAACAACCCCTTCTTAACAGGTTGAGTTTCCCCTTGGCCTGGTACTTTGTTTCCTCCTTTGGCTCTCTTCTCATATTGATCAGAAGCCACAATCAACACCTCCAATTTTTTCTCAACAGGTGTAGCCCTCAGTTTGGCAGATTTCTGAACTAGCAAGTGAATAACAGTGTCAGTGTCTTTGCAGTACTCATGAATAAAATGCTCTTCCTCAAGCACTTCCCCGTCATAAATCAATTCTTGATCTTCGAGATCGAATAAACCATTGCCCTTCTCAGCAATTTGCTGTTTCAGGTACTGTACGTGTCTACTCCTTTCAACAGATAATTCAAACTCCTTCCCACACACAGTCCTAACGGCAATGGCTTGAAGATTCGAGAGGTGTAGCACCAAATGCAAGAGAGTCCCATCAGCCACCCCATAGTCCTTGACAGGGGAATCACTTCGCGCAAGCTCTCTTCCATCAAAGACCAGCTTCTGGTTCTTCGCGAAGAAACCTTTCTGACTTTGAATTCGCAGCTTCACAGAAGCAACAGAATCAGACTCCAATACATGGACCGGAACGACAGACCCAGCCACAGTTAGGTATATTAGGATTGATTCACCATGGCCATGCTGGCATGAGAGGAAGCTTGGCAAAGCCAAAGAATTGTTGCAAACTGGACTAAGAGCAACACTTGCCATTGAAACTTTGAACCAAAATGCTTAAAACTGAAATCCCCCTGCAACCAGTTCCAGCTATAAGAATCTAGTATCAATATTCTAGAGTTGAGATATAATTATTAATTTTGGGAACCTAAAACAGCATCATTGATCAAGCATTCAAGTTTAAATTCATTGGAACAAATACCTAAATTCCTAGCCTCAAACACATAGTACATTTGTACCTGTCCTTATCTATATCCATAAATTTGCAAATGAAGGCAAGAAATTGATTACATTTTTCAGAATCGATAGAAAATGATGGCTTCCCACAAAAGAAACAGTATCCTTCACTCAATTTCTAGTTTAAATTGAACAAATACTGATTTTTTTTTTAAAAAAACACATTTTTCTCTGCATTGATTGTGATTATTACAATTCAGATGGAACTAACTTTATTCTACTACTCACATAAATAAACCTACCCATGATCATAGTCAACCAAATCAAAAACCAAAAAATTTCAGCAATGGAGGCCATCATGTGAGAAGATGAAGTACTCACCAACAGCAAGGAAGAAATACCCACAAAGGGAAGTCCAAAGCTTCTAAAAATGGTGATCAAGGGTTAAAAGACCCCTATCTCAAGATTTCAAAACTCAGCATTTTCGTTTGACCAGCACCATTCTATGCTATGTACCTGCAAATCAGAAGATTTTCTCTTTGAAAACCCTAAATTGCCTAAAATCAGAGGGAGAGAGAGCGCAGAGTAAATGAGCTCTGAAGAGGAAATCAATGGAGGTGAGTGATGTAAGAGTACATATAAAGTTGGACCCACTTGACGGAATTTCCGCTATTCCTACGGCGTTACCGCCTTTCCAATCCAACGTTTAAAATTTCTATTTTTTAATTTTCTTTTTAAATTTTAGTCAATTGGGAAAAATAGTTCATCTTAGGTAAGGCAATCTTATATCTTTTTTAGAGCTTAGTCCTTTTTTGTACCAAAAAAAGATGAAACCGTCTTAGATAAGGCTCATAATTCATAAATACATTTGCTTAAAAAATTTGTGTGACAATTAAAACATTTTTCGTCCACCATTAAAACTTCCAAATTGATATATCAAAGACATTATCGGCAAAAAAAAGTCTTTCTTGGAAAGAAAATATATAAAAAGAGTAAAAGTAATACATCAGTATCATTTGATTTTCTACCGGATACAGATTCTACCCACATAAGCATTTTGTTATTAGTTAATGAAGGAATTTTTTTAATACTAGACATCTAACTAATTACGAGTATAGAATCTCAAACAAGTAAATATGTCTCTACAACAACAAAAACCTTTACAGTGAGTCATTCTTTCACGAGATCTAGAAAAATCTAGATGTAGGTATTCTTATTTCTATAAGTATGAGTGCAAACAGAGACCAATTCTAAGAGATACATACGTATTTATATAAGTATATAAAGAGTGGTAGGAGTTTTCTCTTTTTGAAAAATGAACAGTTTTAGTTTAAAAGTGATGAGTAATATACATGTACTCAAATGCTAAACCCAGTGTCTCATTGTACCACCTCTGATGTGTTCTTGGTCCTCTCCCCCTCAGCAATCATCACAGTTAACTCCACACTTTGATGTGTTCTCGGTGCATCCTTTCATGTAGGATCAGTAATTCTTGTTAAATGTAATACATTGAATCAAAATCCTGATTCCAAGAAAATGTAGCAATCATCACTTTTTTTTTTTTTTGGGTGGTTTGATAGAACAATTGAAATTGTTCTGATATCAGTAAATCCTGATTCCAAGAAAATTAAGTACACAACACAGAAAAATGAAGGGGAAGACAGAGAGACGGCCAACAGTTGACATGAGAAAATAGTATTAATACATATTACGGATTGAAAACTAATATGAAGTACTAATGCCACTATTCCACCAAAAACAAGAATTGTGATTTATAAATGTGAACAAAAAAAAAAAAAGCAACTTATTTGAGCAACAACTTGCGAGTTTTGCCTACATAAACTTCATGTCTGAACTCTTTTCCCTTCTCTAGACCAAATGAACCAAATCTGGCACAGAGAGCTAAGAGCTTCAAAGCCATGGAAGAGCGAGGAGGGGGAATTTGGGGTCTGTTTATCCCCAGGGAATCATCATCAACGTCCAATGCAATGGAGATTGATGAAAAAAGAAATAATAAAGACAACAAAAAACTCCATTCACAGGTTCCTTTCTATGAATTCCCAGATCCTCTCTTCCATGTAAATCCTGTCCCTGAGGCGACGGGGCATGTGTCGCTCGTCTGGGAAAATCAGGAGCTCATAGGGTTTACCAGCAGCCACAAATGCATTTACAAGCCTTGCAGTGTGTCTGAAATGCACATTTTCATCAATCATTCCGTGGACTATTAGTAGCTTCCCTTTGATATTGCGGACATGATACATCACCGACCCAAATTCATACCCACTGGGGTTCTCAGATGGGAAACCCATGTACTTTTCGGTGTAAAATGTGTCATAACCATCCCAAGCAGTAACCGGGGCTCCAGCCATGGCACAGCAGAAGACATCAGGAAACTGGGCCAAGGTCATTGCAGAAAGATATCCCCCGTAGCTCCATCCATATAGACCAATCTTACCAGCTTTTGCTAGGCCCTGTTTGATGAGCCATTCAGCCCCAGAAAGCTGGTCCTCCGCGTCATTGCGGCCAAAATTGTGTTTCACTGCACCTTCGAAGTTCAACCCACGCCTGGCTGATCCTCTGTTGTCTAACTGTAGATGAAAACAAACAGGTGGAATGAATGATTTTTGAAGCAGAAAAGCACAAAAAGACCAGGTAGACACGCCGTTCAGTTTGTTTTTGGGTTGGATTCACATCAGTTAGCAGGGAGGTTCATGTTCACAGTCAGTTTGTTCAGTAAGCATGTCAATAAAAATGTAATGAATCCTGGTGAATAAATTTTTCGTTAGGACTCATTTGAATGAGGTCAATTCCAGTTCAGGTCAAAATTAGCTTACACTACTTTGGGTCTGTTTCTGGGACGTTATTGGACATTAATGCTATCAGGGTATTTTAAGTACAATGTAATTTGCTCTTTACATTATATTACGTGTTTATGTAAGCGAAGAATCTGCAATGAAGCTCTTACCTTCCACACCAAGATGCCCTTGTTCCTTAGGAACTGAGCTCTCATGTCAACTGTGTTAATCCAAGAGTCGGACACAAGCTGCACACCTGGACCACCATAAACACTAATCATAGTTTTGTAGGGCGGAGGTCCGAATTTTCTCTCATCGGGTTTATACAACGCAGCATATAATACAGACCCGTCATTTGCTTTGGTCTGGACAATTTCTGGGGGCTCAAACTGAAGCCTCTTAAATCTTGGAACACATGATGGTTGATCATATAGTGTTGTGATTAAGCTTCCATCATGTAAAGAGCATAAGAAAACACAGGGAGGACAAGCTAGGGAATCATGAATATCTATAAAACTCTGCATCTGATGGTTCAGCACCACAACATGCTTCCCATTGCTATGGCTCAACCTTACAGGGTTTGACAAGGGTTGAGCCTTCCCAGGAACCAATCTAACACAGTAAAGGTGGGATTCCAAGGGCCCACCCAAGGTACCCGTGAAATACACGAGCCCGGCTGCCTCATTAACCCCAGCAATTTGTTCAACCATCCAATCACCTTCCGTTAAGGGCCCTAAACAAGTACCATCCATGTCATGTAAGTAAAGATGTCTATAACCCGTCTTCTCACTGGCCCATAGGAAGCCCCCAGAACCACTACCCACTGCCTTGTCAAGAGGGGTAAAGCAGTCATGTAAATTTATCCACGTGCTGTGCTCCTCCACGAACATGACTTTTCTTTGACCCGTCTTGATATCGAACCTCAGAATCTTTAGTTTTGTGTGATCTCGGTTCAGAACCTGAGCAGTGAGAACATTTCCGGGCATCCAGTTAACTCTAGCCAGATACTCCTCTTCACTCTTTGCTGCCCCACAATTTCCTCCACATAGAAGATCCATCCAAGTGATTGGACCCCCAGCAATAGACACAACACCAAGTCTCACTTTTGCATTTGAAGCGCCAGCAAAGGGATAGGCATGATCTTCTTGTGCATCAGGACCCACAGAACTCTTTCCTTGGTGCATAATTCTGTACAGTGGAATCTCAGATGAATCGACTTCTGTAAATGCTATGAACTTACTATCCAATGACCACCAGTATCCATTCTTGCGGTCCATTTCCTCCTGACATAATAAAAGAAACACAATTGAGGGGAAAACAATTTCTAATGTTCCCAAAAACCCTACACAAGGAAAGAAGTCCTTCCTAACAAGACAGGTTGACAAAGTGACAGTCAACAAGAGATGGAATACAGAAAATTACCTGGGCAATGTATTCTGCTAGACCATGAGTCTGCAACAGAGAAGAAGAAACAAGTTATGTCCATGAAACTAAAATAAGCTTGTTAAGATATTCAAGCAGCAAGATGCATAAGAAACCACATCAGGAAGCGCAATCAGCTCTCAAAACAGAGAGCCCCTACTGCTTCTCTTAATCTCTTTCATGCGCTCACCATGTCATAATATTCAGCTTGAATGTTCCACAATTGATCAATATTGCTTGAAATACCAAAAGTACAGAGCAAGAATCTCATATTGAAGTCACAATTACAAAATAAGTACAGCCTGGAAGTCCACATCTTAAAATAAATTGACCGTCAAGGTAGCCATCATGGTAATAAAAGGCCTATCTATGTATTTTTCAGGCCAGCATTTTTTTGGGGTGGGGGGGAGGGTGTTACAAGCTTACTAGAAATCTGAAAGAGAGATTTATCAACTTACTAAAGTACTCCCTTTGGCACCAGATGTTAGTTGTTTTTCTTTTTTGTACAAGAGATCGAGAACATGCAGCTCATAGTCCCTCACAAAGGCAAGCATACAACCATCAGGAGAAAGATGTGGATCGATAATTGGCGAGGTGGGTGTGCTTTCAAGTTTTAGATCAACTTTCAAGCAAGAAAGGTCGTAGAAATAGACCTGTAAGCATCATGAGAATTTGTTAGGATTAAAGAACATTAAACACAATTTGACAGAGAATTGATCAAGCAGCAGCAAGAAAGCAGTAAGAAACTTCTGAATAACATAGCCAAAGCACAGCAAGCAACAGAAATAGTTGATCGAAAGAGAAGCAGCCAGTTCAGATGGTCATGGAAGCAACAATCATCTTGGCAATTCAGAGAGACATTGAAGAACTATTACAGACTATGATCAAGGCTCACTACAAACAACAAAGGCTGTGACATTGGCCAGTGATCAAATGCCAAACCACTGAGCAAAATCCCAAATATACGGAAGATGTGGGATTCTCGAATATCATGTTAGTAGAACCTAGGAGGGACTGAATAAATTCACATGTTTGACCAAGATATCAGCAAAAAAGCTGGAAAAAAGATGGTTCCTTCCCTATCAACAAATCTTCAGATTTCCTCAAAAGATGAACAGAAGCGCAAGTATAGCAATTTCAAACTAAAGAGAACTTCTAGAACCAGAATCCATTCTTCTTTCTATGATGTACCTTTCTCAATGGAATGAACAGCCAACATCATTGTTCCATTTCCACAGAGCAGCAGCATCCTGTATGGACCCAATGAAGTGCTATGTTAAGATAAGCAGAAAGCTTTCCATAACCATAAATCGATCAACCAGGACTGCCAATCAAAACTAGATAGTCCACCCATCAGAACTGAAAGCCTTTGAGAGCTTATACTCCATATAATATTCAGATCCACCATCATCAACAAACTACTTGGAATGGAACGCCCAAACCTCCAGCGACCCTATTTCTTTAACAGGCAATCTCCATGCCCAATCCCAATCCAAAAGCCTAAAGTAGACTAACAAATCCGTGTAAACAAGTAGCAAAACTCGGTCCCCTGCTCAGACCATCCGCAATCCTCATATGTTTGACTTCCTATGCTGCTTATACGTATGTCAAACATGTACCACAGGGACACCACTTATTGGGTCTCAAGCAGCTTCTTTTCAATAAGGGAAGGAAGCTCATACGGGTGCAAAGAACTTTATCCCCACTCTATATTACAGCTGCTGAAATACAATACATTAGTATCCTTGTTTCTACTCCGACTCATAGCTATATGTGCTGTCATGCCCTTCACCAGAATTCTTCACACCCCATTCCACAACTACATCATAAAGAGGGACCAATTGAGGTTCAAGTAGCTACGATTATATACAGGCATGCATGCTGCAATTTGGCCAACACATCCACAGAAAAGAATCAGAAACCATGGTTTTCAGATACTCTAGCTTTGAAAACTGGCATAAAGCTTATCAGAAGAATGTATGCATCTATCTATGTCCCAAAGCAAAAGGGTACTGTTCACAAAGAAGTTTGCAATAAACTGCTTCAGAATTTGCAACACGTTCTGCTGGATAATTAGCTACAGAAAAACATTCTAACCCAATGAGCTTTAGTCTCATCACACCAAAGGGACCACCAGGTTTCAAATTCTGGTGGAAAAGCATTCTCCTTTACTTAGGTTAGCCCCACACTGGGCCAGATAGAGGGGCCCTCCTACTATTCTCCCAAACAAAACAAAAAAAAAGAAGAAAAAAGAAAAAAGAAGAAAGAGCAGCTTCAGGAGAAGATCTGTTGAGTTGATCAACAAGAAGACCAAAAAAGGATTTAAACTAGAAATATGCATCCGGCTGGAGAGCCAGAGATATTAGATTTCACCTCTAGGCCAAAATTGAAATAAAGAACATCATATTAATACAATCCTTCTTACACTACAAAGCTATTTACTTATAAGGATTGGTTTCAAAAATTCCTACCCACTCTGTAAAGATGAAAACGACACAGCATAGACCAAGAAGCAGCACTTAGAACATACGTATTGTAGCAAGGCCGGGATTAAACCGCACAAAAGTTGGGACGATCTCATGCAAATTAGATTAGCGAGAAATTCACAAAATCAAATTGAATGCCATTCTGGATACTGCAAAAGAAGTTCCCAACTCCTGAAATTTTCTACATATGAACCCTTTCAACATAAGACACGCTAACATATGAGAAATTGACAGCATTCCATATCAAGAAAGTTCGCAAACCTACTCTGACACATATCCCAAATCCAAAAGAGAATAATACAAGAAATCATAAGAAACATTACAGAAAGCATGTTATTATAGAAGCCAAACTCAACAGCATTATACTAGAAGTAGCAATAGCACTTACAACTTCAATACAGTCTACCAGTTAGACAGCATAAGACGTCAATTTGTACTGGACAATGGCCCCACAAAATTACAAAGACAACTAGGGCAGGCATTTATCTTCAACATCATCATAATAAACACAAAAACAGCCATCGAACACCCAAAGTTAAAGCTCTAAGCCAGCTACCCAGCCCACATCACTTCAATAGTAAAAGCTCAAAACTGAAACAATTGCTTGCATAATAATATCAAATTCTAAGACACAAGACCACACCGATTGCTCAACATTTAGCAAGAAGACAATACAGCAACCAACTAGCCAGAATTAAATTAAAAGAAAAGCAGGGAGTAATCAGAGAACAAACCCCATCAGGTAAAGGCACCATAATCATCTTCTTTTTCACAGATCCCATCTTCACCCATTCATACCGGGTGACTCCCAACCCCCTCTCTCTTGCTCTCTCTCTCCTTAACCTCTCCTCATCTGAGATATTGCTCTCATCAAGCCCTCCATCAGCTGGGCTAAATACCAGCTCATGTTTCCCAGTTTCCATATTAAAGCAGAAAACCTTTCTACTCAAACTATGATCAGGACTAAACAAATAAGCAATTAAATTATCATCTGGACTAAAGCTCACTGACGTAGGTGCAACATAACCAGGCAATGGGTACCGTACAATCTCCTCTAGGGGGAACGAAGAGCAATCTTCATCATACTTAGGAGTAACCATGGTATTATCAGCCACAGTAACAGGCATATCCAACGGGTATGATCTAGAACGCTTAAGTCTTTTCGTTGGCCCAGTATTTGTATTGGTTCCAACCGGGTGCATTACACAAACATTAAAACAGTGATGAGCAAAACAACCCACAAGGGTTAAAGTGATGAAGTCGAGAAATTTGGGGAATGGGCTTTGTCTATATATTGATTAAGATATGTTGTGGTGATGCTGAGAAGTATGCCTCAACAGGGTGAGATTGGGACGGTTGAAAGTTGCAGAAAACTGGCATTGCTGATTGAAAACCTAATGGGTTCCGTTTGAAAAGCCTGATTTTTTTAAGATTTGGCAAATATAGGATACTGGGTATTTGACTTCGATTCGGATTAAATGAAAGACCCAGGTGAAAGGATCGATTTTTTCAGAAAAGGGTGGACAAGACCAAAACTTTTGAGTTTCTGTTGATTCAAAAGCGAATAACATACAGAAGCAAGAATCAGTTAGAAGGGCAGAGAAAGAGTGTGTGAAGTGCTTGAGAAGGTGGGGATGATTGGGAATTGAACGGCACTTTTGAGGTGACAAAAAAAATGAGTGAATTATTGGGGCCTCAAATTCAAATCAAAGAATCAAAGCATAGCCCAGATGGTGATTGAAGAGGTGTGGCTTGTTTCAGGTGGATGAATAATGGATTTGAGGATAAATTTTCAGGGGACCCAAATAGGGGAAATATATCCCCGATTTGATTTTCATTCAGGGCAAGACGGGATTCATGAGAATGAATGAAGATTGTGTATGTTCTTGAACAAAAAGTCACATATGCCTGGAAATGGAGAGCGACTCAATCATGGGGAGTGGCAGGAAATAGGGATGCAATGCATCAACAACAAAAATAATTTCACACATAAAAACTACTACAATTTGGCATATGTTGCTGTCAGTTCAATTTCTACATAAAAACTATTACAATTTGGTGTTGGTTGGAGTGTATTATGAAGAGTTCGACATTTTTAGTCAAATTAGAAAATTTAAATAAAAAAGGAGATCTTATAAAATAATTTCCCATGTATATAGATAAGATTCTTATCTAAATAGTAATAGATACTCTTTTATTCGTCGCCCTTAGGGCGACGTTTAGCAAAACTGATAATTGGATGCAGATAAATTTTGTTATATTCTTTATTTTTTTAGAATGACAACTTAAATTAAATTAAATCCAAAATAATTACTCTATACATATCAGCTCAACATTCGATGCTGCTCAAATGAAAAGAAGTCTAGATATGTTGCAACAACAGGACTTATTAGAACAACTATCCACGACTGGTTCTTGAAAGTGATAGTAGTATCAGATGACCAAGATAGAATTGTGACCACTCAGAGGGGTTGAAGCGAGAGAGTTTCAAAAGGGTCGGGGAGTTGGGACTATAGTATCCCTAAACTAAAGGTTGATTTGAAGATAGAGGTTATTAACAGATGCCATAAAAGGGATAGTCCAGCAATACAGGACCCGACCATCTTCAGATTTGGTTGCTCGAGTAAAAGAGCAAATTCAGAGAAAGTAAGCCATCTTCATCCACCATGATCTACAATGGGTGATTTTGGCTGGCTCCTACAGTATTGGCAATGAACTACAAGGATCATCCTGAGGGAGGTTATTTTGATGCTTGTCTAGGTAGGAAATCATGTTAGGTTGACAAGCTATATGGCTATCTGGTGAGTACTGACTAAGATAATAAAGTAATCAACATTGTACTTTAATTAATAAGTAAAGAGCTATCTATGTCTTCTATTACAAGGCTAATCATTAATTATTAACAATATCAAAGACCAAAAGCACATCACTAAAGGTGCCTTCAAAACCCAATTTTAAGATATTTGAAAAAGTTAGACAAATGGAATTCTTTTGAGTCCCGAGTACTATCATTTGGATTCTATGAACACTATGAAACTAAGTAGGGCAACATTCAACTAATATGAATGTACATGGAGGTGTTTATTTCCATTTTATATAGTCCTTACAAAATGAAAATTGAGCTTTCTTGCCTCGTTACCATCCCTATTTCGCACTCATCATAAGAACAGTAGGCAAAAGAGTATGGTAGTACTATTCATTCATCAAAGGATTGAAGGGATTTGAGAAGGAAAGGGGTGAAAACTCGAATTTGAAAGCTATCCCGAATATCTCCCTTCTATTAGACATCACAAACTCTCTAGTTTTGGCACAACCCAAAAATCAAAATAGAGAATGTGAGAATGCACAAATCAAAAGACAAAAGGAAACAAAAGGAAACCCAAAAAAGTATGCCCCTATTTAATAACAATTGGAATGGATTCAGCTACTTATATTTGGTATACAGGGGGCAGCATCTGGGTTTTGCTGCTCTTTCCATATCCTTCCAGTCACCCTAAGCTTCAACTCCTTTCTATCTCCACCAGAGAAGAAGAGAGCCATGTTCCGTTGGATGATGAGACCGTCATGGCTGTCCCTCACCTTCCGATGGCTGTCTCTTATGCTCCGAGGGCTGCCTTCCCATATGAGCTTCCTCCCATTTCCCCCGACCTCAAGGCTGTAGCAATAGTTTCGGGCCTCATTTTCATCACCCATGAAACGGAGGAATGCCATGTACACCGGGGCCATACCCAGTTGGAAGGCTTCAAAGTGGAGGCAGAAATATTGACCAAAACAATGGAAGACCTGACAAATTCAGCAAATTTCAGAACATAATTGTGCACCAAACCTACTGCAGACCAAAGATGCAAAACTTCTGAAAAAATGGATGTGTCCTGCACTTGACATGCATCCATGTCAAACACCTGTGGCCAAGCTAGTCTTGGCAACATGGGACATGATAGATAAACAGCTTAGGCAAGTGCATTTCCACAGGTATAAAATGGATTTTGGGCAAGTTTATAAGAGAACATTTCACTTACAGTTAACATCCAGGTGGCATTTTCTACTTCACGGGGATTGGATTTTACATAGCGATGGTTGAATGTGCATCCAGTGTGCATGTCTACCTTGTGATCGTCCCTTAGATGAGCAACCAAGAAAGGAATATCCCCAACAACAGAGCACTCTGATCCGGCATATGGGCAGCTGTATGGTCTAAAATTGCACACAGCCTCGTGCTTGAGTTTGCTGTAATAAGGGAAAATCTCTGGGCACCCCAAATTGTAATATTTACAGGGGAATTCAAGTGACTCTGCCACCTTCTCCAGAGCTAAGCACCTAATGTCGCCAAGCTCCTGCCTACAAGTAGGGCATCGGTTGTGAACCTTTGCTTTGCAGGTGGAGCAAAGTGTATGCCCATTATGGCACTGCAATTAAACCAAAGTCATCTTAGTTTAAAACTTTAAATGAACATCTTCGAATAATGCAAGTGAGACTTTACCACTAGAATACGAGCAAAAACCCAAATGTAAATCCATCTGGGAATAAATAGCACAAAAGCTAAATATTTTGCCAATACAGCTAATTCTTCACCCAAAAGCAGACAGAGAGGGAGGGATCCAATCTAAGTTTCATGTGTGACAAAGAAGAGATAGATGGAGCTCAGGTTATTAATTATTGGAATTTCAGAGACTGAAATAAGATCAAAAAAAGTTCAGGAAAATAAACGAAAGTAAAACAAGAACAATTGCTATGTGGCAAACACTTATATTATGCAAACCATCATAATTTTATAAGAATCTGTATGACCTGCAGAGTAAGTACATCATCCATGTATTGCTTTGACAAGATGACAACAAAACATGGGCAGTGATATTTTATCCTTTTTTTTTAAAAAAAAAAACCTTTTTTGGAGGGGCCTCTACATGCAAAAGGCTCCAATTACGCATTACTAAATAGAAGCATTGACCAATTTTGTCAGATATTTTGTGTTCGCCCAACATACCCTTCCCCAGGAAAAAGGGAGGAAACACTTAAGCCATTTAATCCAATAAACATGCCAATGAAAGAATCCATCAGCCAACATGCTTCTCCTGAAATTTGAAGAATAACCACATGAAAAAAATACTGGAAGTTCAACATATTGTTTAAATTTGACATGTTGAAGCCGTTAATATAATGTATATCATCTGAATTGGAGCTGAAGAGAAGAAAAGGACAGACAGGTGATATGGATTTTGTGCATTACAAATAAGTTTGTTAGATATGCTCCAGACATGTAAGGTTATAATTCAGAAATTGGATTAATCATACAGAAATTTCAGAAACATAAGAAACGCTGAAGAGTTGCGGAAACCATAAAAACTTTGGCTGATGCATTCAAGTGTTGCTTGAAGTTTTTACCTCCCAAGATAACTCATTCGGGGCATGCATAGCACCCAGAGTTCCTCAGATCATTTAAAATATGAAGAGCCAAGCAATTAAGGGCAACAAAAAGCCTGGATGAAGGTTTAGCTACGGTAAAACCCAGAACATTAATGTTTCAAGCGTACGTCAACACAAGGAACTCTCACATATATTGTCAAAGTTGTTATAGAGTGGTTCCTTCTCAAATACTCTAGTGTCATGGCAGAGATCTTCTTCAGCTGTATAGGAACAACCCAATATTCAATTGATTCAATCTACGGAGAGGAACTGTGGCTGATAGTTTCAATCTTTCGCTATATCTCCCTGTGCAAAACGCTGACTCGAACAAATAGACTGCAGAATAAGACATTTTTCACATATGCCCTTGCCCCTAGGTGAATCTGTGCCAAAGGCAAAAGATCCAAATTCTCTCTTTTATAGCTAGATACAGCTCCATCAGAAAGCATCACATAATCATATCGTATTGTGCTCTTATCCAGTGCATGGTCTAAATTTTCCTTCAACCTTCACAACTGCCACTACCTGAAGTATCCTATCCCTTCTTATCTATTATGTTATCTGTAAAAACTATAACATCACAAGCATGTAATAAGCCCTCTCCCATTCTTTCTAAGCAGATTGGTTCTATTAGACTACATTAAAAAACATATCAGAGTATAGAATATTCTACCTACCTTGCAACAAAAAATGATCAAATAAGATCCCAATGTTGGCAGGGAGGTCAAGACACATCATAAAACCTTACCTTGAACAGGTTGAGACTAGCAAATTCCTACAACCTTAGACTTAGGTTGAGACTAGCAAATTCCTACAACCTTAGACTTAGGTTGAGACTAGCAAATTCCTACAACCTTAGGCTAACAAGCATTTATCCAGGTCTGCTTTAAACGTTCCAACAAAATCTGTCTCCTTTGATGGCAAACAGGAAATTATACATACAATGAAACACTAAATAGGTAGATCATAGGAAAGCAGTTAATAAAGGTTGGATATTCTAGAGTAGGAATGATTTGTGACAAAGCTAGTACCAATGCAAATAATCCGCTATGCCACTTCTTTTGTTAGATCGTTTAGCTTCTTGAACTTGAATTCATGAAGAGATTATTCTTCCAAATCAAATGCGGAAAAAGCGAGACTATTTTGCAATCAATCTTCATCCCCTACATCATCCATTAGACAACCATACTGTGGGAACTCAACCTCGTCTCACTCTGTGAACCAAATGAAGCCTAACATATGCCAAACGCATTTCTTATGCAACCAAGAAAAAGATCAAGAGGTGACACCATTCTCACGACAGAATTCCAAATCAAGAAACCAGCTTTCATCAAACACAACACGAAAAAGCAAACAAAAGATACAACAAACTGCATAACACAATGCCAAATATAAAATTAAGCTTTAAGAGGGGAAAATGAAACAAAGGTTACACATGGAGAGGCAGACCTGATGGATCGGTGGATACATGGAATTGGTACAAACAGGGCACTCAAGCAACTCATGGACGCTGCTGGGGGGTGCAATTGTTGTAGGTGGGACAACATTATTCCTGGGCTTTGGTGGAAACTGGTGATTGTTATGGTGGCTATCATGCCGATCAAGGTGTGGGATCTCTTCCTCCTCCATGCCATCCGCCGTAGACACACACTCAATATTATCAATATCCATTTCAACTCAGAATTAATCGATGCCCACGATTACCCGCAAGTCGAATTGCAAAACCCAACTCTCAGAATCTTAAAAAGCTGTTGTAATTTCGATTTGATTATTCCTCCAAGTTTCTCTCTCCACAAAATTACCTTTTCCCTTTTCCGCCCTCGCTTGAAATCGGAGAGAGAAAGAGAAAGAAATCGAAAGAGAGACACTTGCGAGAGGGCAGGGTGATGGGTCGATTACAAAGAATTCAACTAACCTCCCCTCACAAAAAAGGAGGCTGTTTTCTTGATTCAATCTAAAATGTCAGTCTTTTCCATCCTGCCATCCCTCTTTGCCTCTCTTGATTGTTGGAGGAGAGATGATCAGGGATCATCGTCCATCTTTGAAATTGCATTAGCTGTTAAGGATCCAACCACCAGTCTGCGTGGCATTTTATCGTTTTGTAGCTCTGGGCAACCCAAATTTGAAGGTAGAGAAAACAGGGAAGACAGCAAAGTTGCAATCAAGAATGGATGGATGGTGCCACGTTATTTGAGGGATGTTATCTGTTTATTTTGGGTCTTTCCCCTCGCCTTTTTCCTGCTTGGAGGAGGAATATATGAATTTGTTATTTGGTGGTCTCAGAGAGTTGCATTAGCTTGGGATATTCCCCATGTATGGTTGCTGATTTCACTTAGGTTGGTCCCATGAATTGCCCCCTTTCTCCATTATCACAAATATATTTCGGAGTCTGTTCTTTTCGTCGAGAAATATAGGTTACTAAATGAGTAAAATTGATTAAGATTGATAAAAATGGATTGAAATCAATTAAATAGGTATTTTTCATTGAAGTTGGTTGAAATGGGTTGAATTTTTTTTTTATATGATGGGTAGAAGTTGTTTAAAATAGTAAAAAGTGGGATGAAGTTGGTCAAAGTGGGTTGAAGCTAGTTAAAGTAAATATTTTTTATTAAAGTTGGTAAAGTGAGTTGAAGTGAATTGAAATTGGTTGAAGTTGCTAAATCATTATTTACTAACGAAAGGAACAGGGCCTAATCCTGCAAAAAATGTTCCACATTAATTCTGCATAACCATTAATACAATTGAATCAAATTAGTACACGAAATGAGATATTATAGAAATTTAAATAGTTAAGGTTTGAAGGATATATTGTAGATTTGGTATGAGAAATTACACCTCTTTTATTTGATTTTTTTAAAAAAAGATGTTACATAATGCATAATAATAAATTTCATGTGTTTGCTACATGAACATACATACATAGATAATGCTAGTAATCTTAATATGCATGCATATGCTAGTAATGTCATATTAGATGGTTGTATAACAAATTTTGTCCCATCATAATTATTATTATGTATCCAATGAATTATTAACTGTCAAGATTGCTAAACCATTGAATTATGCCCATACAGAAAAGAGGAATGAGAGAAAAAAGTCCTTGATTATGACTCTTGTCATTCAGCTGTAATCCTTGATTGACATATTGTATTGTCATTGGCTAGGGATAATCAAAGGAAGTACAAGGAGATAGAACTGTAATTTTTACATTTTTTTTCCTTTTTTTGAATAAGATTGTTTAACTCAGTAAGAAATATATACGATGAAGATCTCATATTTAAGAAATATATACGATGAAGATCTCATATTTAAGAAATATATACGATGAAGATCTCATATTTAAATTCTGTATATGATACGAGCTTAAGAATTTTCCGTGGAACCAGCACAACAAGATACAAGATGGCATTTTGATTTTCTTTACGCCGTCAACCATGCTACATTCCACATTTGAAATGTATGCCATTAGAACATTTGTTCATAAGAAAAGCACATCACACATACATACTTGAAAAGCACATAAAATAAGCAGTGCTTTTTGTCATTTGTAAAGTTACAGACGGTACATCTTCCCCAAACACAAGCTATGTCCAAAAGCAATAGTTAATCCGAAACACAATTTCAGTCACTTTGCCTAGGGTAGGGTCACCAACATCACAAGCAAAATCACCTAACAATTCCCTTTGACATAGCCCTTCAGTCATGATGATGGCCACCAAACTCCAAAATACAGGTGATAACATGGGCGGCTACTCATTAGCACCCACCACTTTCTCTTCATTCAGCTTTCATAGCAACAAGCACATTATTCTCTGGTATAGCCCATAGCCTCATCTGCTGCACCTGATTTCAGAATTCTAGATGTATAGCAGATTAATTTGACGAAATGCTACAGATGTTAGTGTACCCCTCCTTTCCGATTTTTTCTTTTCTGTCTTCTTTTTTTTTTGGCTTTTATCTGCCCTCCTCCTCGCCTTTCTTCCCTCCAACCCATTTTCCTTTAAAATGACTGTACTTTATTAACAATACTGTACACTGATGAAACTACACAGGGGATCCTAACCCCTGAAATTTTACATATTAGCAACCACAGGTGAAAGGTAGATTTCAGATTCTGTTTCGGCTTCTGAAGCTTCAACCTCCTTGGGTTTCTCTTGGGATAGATACCGGTCTAGGGCTCCTTTTCCATAAAGGATCTTAGCTCCACGCTCTTTCCCCTCCAACCCTACTGCTTCCTCATCGACAACAACAGCATCGATGACATCGTCACCGGCCCTTGAATCAGGAATCTGCATCAAAACCATCAGATAATCAGTTACATAACTTTAATACATTCTGCCCAGTTTTATTCAAACTTGGATAATATATTAATTTTCCCAGACAGAATGAAAGAAGAGATAAAGATCAACAGTACAAGCCCTCAGGAATCCATCATAGGTTTAATTACAGCTTCTCACATAGAAAGGAAACAAAGAGGTGAATTGACCAACCCCATTACCTCATACATGGCATCCATCAGGATGCTCTCAAGTATGGCCCTCAATCCTCGAGCTCCTGTATTCTTGCTTATTGCTTTTCTAGCAATTAATCTCAAGGCCTTTTCTGTGAAATGCAGTTTCACCTGAAACAACGGTTTGAACAACCTCAGCAGATGGAATTTGCATTAGGTGAGCAGACAACTCACCTCGAAAAGACCATATGCAAAAATAACCATGATGCCAAGAATATATGCTAAAGGTCCTCATAGGAAGTTTTAACTGACTTGCTCATTTCAGCTCTAGTACCCAGCAGCCCTCTCCCCGAGGGGGCTCAAGTAACTTACATTCAAATCCCAATTAGCTGTAATTCGTACTTTTTTCAGAACCCCCCCCCCCCCCCCTTTTTCCTCAGACTGAAATGAGCAACCTTAGGACGTATTTTCTCAGAAGCATTGTAGAAAGATCAACCAAATTGGACAAATGATGGGTCATGATCACGTTCATAATTGAAAAAGCTTTTTTTCTTTACAGGAATAACTTGCCTCATTCATGTGGAACATCTTTTTGTACTGTTTTCCTAATGCATTCCTCGGCTCTGTCAGAACCTATAAAATAACAAAAGGTTACATATAAAATAACAAAAGGTTACATGACAGGAACATTCATATGAAAATGAATAAAAAACAAGAAGTCAACACTCAACAGCATCTTCCTACAGATATTCCCACTGTAAACTGTGGGAACACCAAACAGAAATGTAGTCTATCAGCTTTCAATAGACAATGCTCCTAACTCCCAAAAAAGCCTTACATAAGTAAACTACTAAAGCATGTGTTTGATGATGATGAAGATGGTTCTCTAGAAAAATCGTTCTTCCTTTGTAGCCAAAACAAGAGGGAAGGAAGGTCGGGGGCAGCGGTATCTCCCTGGACATGATTTTGATCCTCACATAGGAAAACTAACTAAAAAGAAATTAAGGTTGATCTTCCTTGTTTCCAAATATACATGGCAAAGGGCCTAGAGCAGTGGGATTCCCCCAACCCCTTTTGAAAATGATTTTCTTTTTTGCCAACCACTCCCATTTTTTGGTATGAAGGCAGACGCAAGAAGCAGGACTTGAATCTTAGGACTTTGGCACAACCTATAGGTCTTACCTATTAAGCAAGCTAACACACATAAGCACTCCTTAAATATATCATTATTATTCTTCAAATGTCAATAGACTTACAGGCTATAGCCATTACACAGAACAAAAATAATATTATATTGGAAGACGAGTATTACCTCAACAAGTTGATCTTCTGTAAGGGCTGATAGATTAACAAGAATTGGGAATCTTCCAACAAATTCAGGTATGAGACCGTAAGCGATAAGGTCAGTACTTTCTACCTGAAAGAAATATGAACAATTCAAGAAGGCTTAGGCATGAATACTCACATAATTCAACTGTAACTCTACATTTAGCGATGAGAACTTATCCAAGTTGTCCTATTTGCAACCAGAGCTCATACTTACATTGTCCAATAAGGATGAAGCTACAACAGCACTTGTGGGACCACTGGTCCTCATGTTCGCACGTACAGGAGCACCAAAACCGATAGAAGAATCATGCCGCCTGTAACAAGTCCATAAGATTTTCTTCTCAATATTGAAACCAATAAAAGAGCTGGAATAAGTCAAAAACAGAAAGTGAACCTTTCTGAGATGGTTTTCTCCAAGTCAATGAAAGCACCCCCACAGATGAAAAGAATGTCCTTTGTGTCTATCTGTGAAAAAGCAAATCACAAAGACCCCAAAATCATTAATGCTAGAATCCAAACATAGTAACTTTGTTCAACCATGATCCCCCTCTCTCTGCCTTATTATGGGAGGAGGGAGCTTCTAAAGCTTCAGCATAAAATGCATAATTTGTTTTAGAAACAGGGTAAATGGAGAAAATGATCTTAGCATCCCCCAAGGATCACTGATGTCCAAGGCCCATAGCACTAAAACCAAATAAGGGGTTAAATAAGATTACAGTAAGAACACTGCCCTGCAGCAAAAGGCCAAGATTCAAAGTTTGATGAAAATCATCAATAGGATAGCCAGGACTGGAAATTCCTAGGCAACCCCAAATGAAAATCGTATTGTCACATTTTTTAAGCGATAAGATATAAGCACAACTCTTAATTAATTGCTAAGGTTTTCCTAGAAGACGGGCTCTGTTTGGGGGGAAAAAAACCATTGTGTTTGTTACCTCCTGAACTCCCCTGACCCAGCACGAGACAAGAACCGCAACGGGTACTTCCGAATGCAAGTTTTGATCATTGTTAGGTTTCATCATTAAAAATAGAAACACAGCATCCCGCTTAGAATAGTCATGAGTATTACAGACAGGTTGAACCATACCAAGCATCAACAAATAACAAGCTACATGAAGGGTTAGTATTGCATAATACCTGGATATTCTCACCCCTTGGATGCTTCCGAGCTCCTTTCTCAGGAACATTAACAATCTGGTCAGAATGGCAAAGCTCATGTTATAGAACGGTCCTCAAATTGACAGTCAGCAGAACAGAGAGATCCAGATAGTACAGCAAGGATTTCCATGCATGCCGATATAGCACTAGAACATTCACGAAGAAAGAGACAAACTTTTCTGTAAAAAAAGGTTGCTTCAAACAGTAAACAGTTATTACAAGCAAAAAAACGAAAATAATAAATTTCACATCAAGTCATAGGACAATAATGAGATGAAAGAATTGGATACTGAGGTCCTGTTCTCTTCGTTGGCAAATTCACTTTAACCAACTTCTACGGTTCTACCAACTCTCATCAAATTCCACAAACTTCTGCCAACTCTTCCCCCCCCCCCCCAAAAAAATTTCATTTCTTGCTCTAACCAACTTCTATCAATTCCTATCAACTTTTATCAAATCTACCAACTCCTACCAATCTCCTTCAAAACATTTTACAAAGAAATCCCCACTCATTTATATTTCTTACTAACATCCTCCAATTTCCACCAACTAGTTCCAATCTTTCCCAACCTTAACCAACTTCTACCAAACATTTCAAAAAAACACCAACTTCTTTGATTTAAACATTTCCCCTCCCCCTTCAACCTCCCTCAAACCCCTGACCCTGTGACTTCACCAATGAAGGTGAATACCAAACAAGGCACAAGGAGGGAAGTGAAAAAAATACCAATTTCTACCCACTTCTACCAATATTTACCAGCTTCACCCATTTACCAACCTCTATTTGCCAACTAAAAAAACATGCCTTGAATGGCACATGTTCTTGCAAAGAATTTCAAAAACAATATAAAAACCGGACCACCACCTGCCAATATGAGAAATGGCATGTTTCACTTATCTACTGTTATAAATTACTTGAATCAGCCGATTAGCTACATGCAGATCCTGTTCCATCACCATTTGTGATCATTTTGATGTCAAGACTAGACTAAATTGATGGGCTTCATGCACAGGCAGCACAGCTAAACAGATTGCCCTACTTTGGCTCCACAACGAGCAGAATCAAACCATTGCAAGTAGGAATTACATAATCAGGGAGAGCAGAAACACTACAGAAGCATCAAGATCACTAATATGAAGAAAATAAGGACTCTTGAGTCCCCATTTAATCCGGAACTTAACTCCCAATATCGCAGATGTAAAAATGTTTTATTCCCTCGAAACATTGGGAATCATTGAAGAGTACAAGTAGATAGTATCTGAATCAAAAAGCAAAAATGGACTCACCGTTCCTTCTAACATTTTCAGTAAAGCTTGTTGGACACCTTCTCCAGATACATCTCTGCTAATATTAAGGCTCTCAGCCTGCAAAAGCAACTCTACAATCAGGCAAAAGTGGATAAACATTAAAAAAAAACCCACCTTGCAGAAACAGATGGACTTAAATGACCTTTTTGGTGATTTTGTCAACTTCATCGATATATACAATGCCTTGCTGGGTAGCGGCCACATTGTAATCAGCAGCCTGTGAACAAAATCCTTCAGAAAATATTGTTCCTCTTGCAAAAGATTGAGATTACCAAGCTTAAACAGGTTGGAGTTCTGGTCTATGCTGAACAAGACAGCACGATAAAACCATGTGATCACACACCATTGCAAGTGAATGCACAACGTCAAATTTAAACCATCTGTCTACTGTCTAGGGAGAATTTCATGGGAGGTAGACCAATCAACACTGAGGAAGAAGAACACTCCATAGCAACAATGCAATACGATACAGAAAATCCATGAATGTACTTGTACAAGGTCATTGTATCTGGGATTACAGCACTGGGTGAAACAAAGAAAAGAAGAAAAACAATTATGGATAGCTTAGTCTTCCTAAAATCATGGACTCTGATTTGCTGCAAGAGATGAACCTGGTCAAAGCAATATAAGAGATACAGCTCTAGTATCCATTCCTTCTTGTCTTAACTCCATTAACAATAAAAATCTCAGGACATGGAAAACACCACAAGCACAAAGAAGTCTAGTATGCACTTTCTTTCACTACAAAGTGCACCAAATATAGGGCCTTGGGAGCATTTCAAATTCCGGCAGAGCATATATTCTGATATTTATTCACAATATACTAATATAAGTCACTCCTACAAGCTAGAATGTCCAAAATAATGCAGGCAAATTACAACGGCCTAATTTATTTATTTTCTTGGGTCAATGAAAATAGTTTGATGATGAAGCAGATGCCAGCCAAACATGATTTGGAAAAGATAACTGCACAACCATGCCATAATTGCTCAAAAGTGAAATCATTAGATTTTAATATGTAAACACACAAGAAATCTGAAGTTACCATGAGAAGCTTGTACAAAATTGATTCCACATCTTCTCCAACATATCCTGCCTGCGGCATGAATACGTCAATTAAGTATAAACTCAAACTGCAATCCCATCAGAATAATGCTTTGGACAAATTTCATGTCAAAAATTTGAATTGTAGATGCGCGTTATCAATTTTCTGCAACATTGGAAAAATCTAACCACCAAAGTAAAGATTTATGTCACATAAATTCTACGCCTACAATGCTCTCGCATGTAACAGTATGCAGTGTCATACATACTTCAATATTAGATATCCATTACCAGAGTAACTGGTACTGGCAAGAACAACATGCAAGGTGATCCCAAAATGTAAAAAACAAGAAAACATTGATTTCATCAAACAACCCTGACAAGGAACAAACCATTGCAGAAGACAATGCCAATCCAATTCATGGCATCCCAGATGACACAGGTTCTGTTCTTTATATAGCCTATCACAACTGCAGCAGCCAAGGGAAGACTGAAGCATCTTAGCCTACATAGAAACTAAAAGCCACATTGATAGGGAGAAACAAACAAACAAGGATAAACGTACTCAGCATGCTTGAGTTGAAGCAAGTATAGTTCAAGACACTACTTACAGTTAATGGCATAACAACTACTATTCATTAACCATAACATCAAAATGACAAGAAATGTATACAGCTTCTTAAAACACGCAGTTAATCAACTTAATCAGTTCCAGTCCAGATGTTATCTATGACCGCAGATCATGTTCAATCATGTCAGTGCTTGCTTGGGCATAGCACTGCAGTTTCAGGTAAAAACTATGACCAATCTTAGCTCTTGCAAGATAACCATATTGAAATGCATAGTTAGAGCAAGGCAGGTATATTACTGACAAGTGATTTACATCTCTACATCTTTAAGATAGTTTAGCAATGGCCATTTCAAATAGCATGTCCAGCAACCAACAGATTCTCAAGATGAATTACACGAGCCATATCATAAAAAAGTAATATCAGCAAAGTTTAACCAACAATGTCTCTCTCTTTGCACAACAAAGTTAAAAGCCAATCTCTTTACACAAAGTAACAGTTTCTGCTGAGAAGCTGAAGAAATAAACGACCCTAGACATAGACACATAATATCCTTCAGGTTCAGTGACTCAATCATAACCCTCCTTTACGAGGATAATAACCCAAACCCAATCAATAGGTATGTGTCAAACAATACAATTCAACAGTTACCAAATCCATTTAACCACTACAGTAAAGATACCTGAGTCAATGTTGTTGCATCAGCAATAACGAATGGCACATTCACGAGCTTTGCCAGTGTTTTTGCGAGTAATGTCTTCCCTGTCCTTGAGAAATCATCACGCAGCCAGTGAGAAGAGTATTGAAGACTGACAAAAGTGCCAACTCCAAAATTTCTTTAAACACAAGTACATAACCACTACAAAATATGGTTACATAAGCAAAGCAAGATGAAAATAAATTAAGCAGCTTTATCTATTTTTCTTCGTCCACCATCTGTTACAAAAGATCTTTCCATCCCCTGCTTTTCTCACAATGGTAGGTCGATGTAAATACTGTTACAAGTCTCAATTGGCTCAAGCTATCAGATTACCATACGCAACTTACAAATAGCTAAAACAATCACAACCTAAAAACGAGTTTTCCAAGCAATTCAGCTTGGTACTGAGAACATGTGAGAATGACTGAGGGGAGTACAGCCTCATGTTCAAAAGGCTCCAACAAAAAAATGACTTTTATCAATGTCCGGAATTCGCAAGAGCCTTGCATACTAAAACCAATTCCGGAGGTCTTCAGGCATCAATTTTTAGAGCACCACAAAACCACTAAAGCTGCTGACCAAAAGAAAACGTTCACCAAAATAGCCGTATTAGTCAGACATTCATATAGTTGAGCCAAGAGTCTCAAAAACCAGGCGATAATACAGACTTTGGAGGGGGGAAGCAGAGAAGAATATTAACTCCAGAAAAGAAGGGGCATAGACAGACGCAGCAAGAAAGGAGCATGAGATAATAGTTTAAAGATTAAGGGGCAATAATTCATGAAACTAGCAACTGACATGGTAGCTATACGTTTCAAATGAAGAGGCCAACATTTATGACTCCAAGTTGAAGCCCCTCCACCTTTGAAGCTGTTAATAAAATCAACTGAAACGATAATAATTGTATTCTTGACATACTAGGAACTAAATCCATCTATTTATCTCTCACTGGAGAGAATAAAGAATCTTTCTCTAATTCTAGCCAAATCCTAGTTTCCAAGATGGCAAAGTTACATCAGCTTAAACAGAATCACAGTCGACATTGAGAATAGACTACAGCAGTCAGGCTACATAAAATCAACAACACAACCTAGAGCAACAAATTCAAGGTTGTGCTTGACAAAGTAATTATAGTGACAAAAGGTTACCTGAGCCTGTGGGCCCCATCAAGAGAATGTTGCTTTTTTCAAGCTCCACCGGTTCATCGGTCATGTCTGGTTTATCAGTACCAGACTCCCTTGCTTGTCTAGCATTCCACATAGCACGAAGAACAAAATCAGCTTAGCAAGCTAATTGTGATAGCCTGAATCAAGTTGAGATACCTCTAACAGCAGCAGAAAACAATGATTCTAACAGAGAAAATTTGCCCCAAAAAAAAGGAAGATATCCAGCAGTTCAGTGGTTTATCCAAGTCAATGGACATGGAGGTACAAGCACCCCCTCCCCCTCTCCACACATGCGCACACAGATCTGTGAACCTTCCAAATCATTGTAAGTAATAGAAGATGATCCCTAATGTAACTTGAACAACAAATGTAACAAGCTTCATAATGCTATATGATTAGAAATTGATTCTTCTTTTTCTTCTTTATCGGCCACAAGTACAAAGGAAGAACAGCATATCTCCCCTTTTCACTCACCTACCCCATCCCTAAGGCAAAAGACAAGCAACAACAAACCGGTCTGCACGGCCCATTTATTGCAAATTCCAACAAGTTGGCAATGTAGAATTGATTATCACTCCAGAAGAGAGCTACAGGAACAGTGAAACAAAGAATCTGCTTTCGTGCATAATTTGCAATATATTTGATTTAGGACATTTCTACTTCTACATATTGTTGTGATTTTAAGTCCCTAAGAAACACTGACACTGAAACGCGACACGGATAGCGCCTGTTCTTTTCATTGGTAAATAGGTAAAGTTGATAGAAGCTGGTAGAAATTGATATTTTTTTTGGAATGATTGGTAGGAGTTAGTACAAGTTGTTAGATGTTGGAGGATGGTAAGCAATGTAAATGAATGGGGATTTCTTTGTAAGAAATTTTGAAAGTGATTAATAAAAGTTGGTAGAAGTTGGTCCAAGTTAGTCCAAGTTAGCTGAAGGTGGTTGAAGTTGAAAAGGATTGAAATTTTTTTGTTAGAGTTAGTAGAAATTTGTAGAAGCTTATTAAAGTTGGTCGACGTTGGTAAAAGAGGATTTACCAACAAGAAGAACAGGCGCATAGACGCGTGATTTTTAATACACAACACGTATACTGGACACGCAGTGGTTAGAAAATATATATTCTAGCACCTATATTTGCTTTATAACTTCCTTCTTGTTTTTAGTCTTGGAGAGGTCGTGCTTGGATGAGAACAATAAAAAATTATTCATAATCTGTAAGTTATACCACTATCAATTACAAAACCCAATTCCTTTGTGTCATCATCTATATGTTCTGCATGCGTTTGAGAGTGTCCAAGGGTATTTGGTCGGACACAGACACGTGAAGCTGTGGAGACTGTCCATGCTTCATAGATAAGTCCTACAGAGCCTTTGATGCCATAGATATATTTTCTTGTGATGCAATAACATGATATACGTGAGTGTATTCTCCCATAAGCCTTACAAGATTATTCCTTCAGATTGTGCCATACATTGTAGAAGGTCAATGCAAATGAAAAATTGAAGTTCTAATGCAAATAACTGACCTTTGCAGCGACTCATAATAGATTCTTTTGTAGTGATTGTAAACAGCCACAGAGAGCACCTGCACATAGAGTATGTAATATCGGAAATCAGTACATATAAAGCACGCAAGCTGGATTACTTAAAAGAAAGGAAATGCTGAAAGGGTATCTTCTTTGTTCACTCGAGACAAGAAATATATCTGTTATTTTTTAACCGATTGACAGCAATTTCACTTCCATAAGGAACTGTCAATCTACAATGACCTCAATTCAAACACAATTGACAAATAAAAACAAGAAACCCATGAACAAACGTTGCTGAACACACATCACACAAGGCTCATACAGAAGATAAGTGATCTCGCACGCCCAATAGGAGAGACAAAGCATGAAAACACAAAATATACTTCAGGCCTGTGCTTCTCAGGCTCCTCACTATCCAACATCAAATATATCCACCAAATTCATGAAATGCAATCTCCTACAAAAGACACAAAACAACTCTAATTCAAAGAAAAAAACTAGTCTAGGAAAGAGAACAAATACCTTCTTAGCTTTCTCTTGTCCAATCACAAACTTATCAAGTCCTTTACAAATTTCCTTAGGGGTAGGGAAATTATTCGCCAAGTTAGACCCACCCCAAGGTTCATCTTTTGAATTGGACCCCAATTCACCGCCACCACCAGAACCGCTGCTGGCCCCACCAGCACCGCCACCTCCGCCGCTGCCACCACCTCCACCCCGTCCCGAATTAACCCCGGGTCGGACCGTAACCCCATCAACAGGAGGCTGCCACATCTCTGGGGGGTCCCCAATACACCTCAAAACATTAGAATCAGAACCCAATTTCCACTTGTAACGATCAAACCCCTGAAAAGAAGTTGATGAATTAGGGGTGTTTGTAAAGCTTTCATCTTGATAGGCTTTCTGGGCACTGCAGGAATGGGCCCTACGACCCAAACGCATATGAGCCGTCACACAGTATCTGAATTGTGATGCTGTCAGGATTGCTATCTCTCTAGTTGACTTCGATCGAAGGGCTGCAGCCGCCATGGCTTTAGCTTCAGCAAAAATCTAAGAACCCAGAAAGGAAAAAGGAGAGAAGAGAAGAAATTGAGGGAGAAAAAGTGGAATTTGGGGGAAATTAAGACACGGGCAGGATGAATCTTTGTATGAACAGAAATGGGTTGGTCTTTAATTGCGGGAAAATTGACGAAAAGTGTGAGGAAATAAAGGGGAATTTATAAAGAGTGGGAGGATGAGGAATCGGAAATGGGCAGTTACTCTCAGTCTAATTTATCAGTCTCCCACACCAAAATGAAAAGAAAAGCGAAAAGAAAAGAAGAGTTTTATAATCACGATTCAGGACAATGGGAGGAGGACCAGATGCCGCAGATCAACAAGATATTTCACCAAGCGGACAAACAATTAACGGTCCTCCTTTCATGTTCATATACCACTAAAAACAGTCACTTGATGGCTGAAGCTGGCTGCTGCAGCAGTAGTACAAAATTAGATCTTTTTGCGCATTGTTGAACTTGATCAGTTATATTTGCAAAAATACTTGCTGAAGTTGGCCAATAAAAAGAATCTAAATTCAAAGACTGTTGGTAGTAGAGATGAGAATGATTCGGTGGATACGCTGTCACACGAAATTGGATAGGATTTGGAATGAGGTGAATAGAAGCAAAGTTAAAGTGACACCCATAGACGATAAGATGATAGAGACTAGGCTTAGATGACTTGACATGTTATGAAGAGTGTGGATGCACCAATGAGAAGATGTGAGATTATTAACTTCAGGAGTGTAGGAATCTGTGGAGATCAAAGATCGAGGTTGTGGACCATACATAGATAGCTAGCTTCTTAGCACTCAATAGGTTGCTGAATGGTATGAATACGTTATGTGTAATACTGATGGTATTATTGTTGTTGTGGTTATTACCCTCTACTCAACAAAGTTATTATTATCCAAACACCGATTGTTTAAAGTATAATACCAACCTCTATTACAATTTTGATTCAGACTTATAGGGTAAATATGCTTGTAAAATTGACACAATTAATTATAACGCATTATCTAATGTCTGCATTTCTTTTTATAGACAATTATTTTGTTCATATTTCACATTATCATCATTTCTCTCATTTTTGTTGAATACCCTGGAAAAAGGGGAGCTCCTTCATGAATATTACTTTGTTTACTAGTTTTAATTTATAATTTACAATTTAGAATATATTATTGTAATGCTAATCCTTGTACAATTTCAACATCAAGAAGCACCAAATTGAATATGAACCAGGGACAAGTCTCATACTACTTATGTTTATAATTTCACAATCAATTATGTGTATGTCTGATGCTCAATATTCAATAAAAACTCTCACCATCAATTATATACTGGTGAAGAATTGAATTAAATATTACACACAAAAACCCAGCACAATGAAATTATTATGAAAATATATAAAGTTTAAAGCCAATCAGCCTCTCTACGGGTAGAAATGTCGGTAGAGGTAAGGTTATCTATAGTTGGATCTTCTCAGATCCCGCGAGAACGGGACCCACACTGAAAGTTGTTGTTGTTGTTGTATATAAAGTTTAAAATCAGCAATGTTTGTTAATTAAAGTTGAAATATTAAAAGGTATAATACTATTAAACAAGCTACATTTTATTAAAAGTAATTTAAAAAAAAACTAAAAAATCCGCTTTAGGATAATCCGTCTACAATGATAAATATCAATTATCAACTACGTATACAGTAACATCTCATGCATCGTACCGGTCAAAAAACCCACCTAATTGCAAATACTTTTGATAAGTTCAGCATCGCATTTACTATACTTTATGAATTTGAGATTATCCACCCCAAATTGGTCCACATCAACATAGTTAGGACATGAACACCAAAGTCTATATCACATTCCTAACAGTACATCTTTCTATAGGCTACGTCGGCGTCGTATATTATAAATTGCCTATATGACAAATACGTTCTGAAAAATATATACACATACGCGACAAGTCCGAATACACACTCCTAAATATATGATATAAATTACTGAAGTCATGAACACTTGCATGAACAAATACAGCTTGACAACTCAGCAGGAAAAAAATCTACCTCATTATGAAAGGACTCATTTAATAAGACTACGTCCTTCATACATTTAAAAAAATAATACTATTTTCATCTTTTTCAGATGGTAGTATGCATGCCAAAAATGCTAATAATATTCATATGTATTTATGTGCTTTGTGGCCTACAAAATCCCAAATATCTTTGAGTTTACAGGGCATGGATGGCACCCAAAATAATTGCACTTATTCAAAACAAAAGGCTTTCTACGACTTTACTGAAATTTCTAAATCCAATAAAAATTTTATGAATATATGAAATCTTCAAAATTTTACCCTTTAAATAACGTCTAAATTAAAATTTACAGTTCCTTAATTATAATTACTCGGTATGACTATTACTTGTTCTAACTTATAACTCTTTTTTTTTTTAATAGTTAAAGTTTCACACAAGTGGCTATGCTTGGGCCACATGTCCCAAAAACTCAAATCTTTTTTAAAAAAAAAATAAAATAAAAATTGGATGTTTTAATGTGGTTGGGTGTAGATTGTAGGGTCTCAAATATCTGGCGACCAAATTATAATTAATTCTTTTGGTACAATTTAGATACAAAAATCAAAATTTGAAAGGGATATCAAAAACATATCACACAAGATGATGAAAAGACGTGATTATAAATTTAGATTCCATTCTCTTGCTTTGAGTTTTTTAGCCAATAAATTATTTGATTTGTTTGATTGCCTATATATATATATATATATATATATATATATATATATATATATATATATGATAAGCAGAGTAAAAGTTAAGTCTCCTTCTCATATACATGTGGCCAATTGCATGTGTAACTTAAAAAATATATATATTATTCATGTTGGGTAGCTTTCTATGATAATTTTTAAAAATCATAGGAGCAATCAATAACTTATAGAGGCTTTTTTGTTAGAATATTAACAATCAGTCCAAATCATTCATCATCATCTCCCAAAATAAATTCATTGTAAAATGGCATATTAGTTATGACAAAAATTTTAGACCATGTTTTTTTAATTTATCTTAAATACTATTGAGAGTTGGTGAATGTCTTGGCTGATATTGAATGTTTTCACAAGATGCTAATGATGTTGAATATTGTTGAATGATACTGAAAGATGTTTAATATTGCTGAATGGTCTAAAAATACGGGTTAAGTGCTTAAAAAAACACGAGTTGTTTGTAATAAATATTGAACAGTGTTGGACATTAATGAATACTGTTAAATGGTATTCAACGGTATTTAATGATATTAAATAATGCTAAATAATCTTATGATGAGTTCTAAAGAACAGACCCTTCACAAATTATTCTTGAGACGATAGTAAAATAAGAGGGTAGACACCGAATCAAGTGCAAATTTAAAAACCAGCAACACATACTTTATTCTAAAGCATGATGACACACAAATGTGATATAAAAGTCAAGCTAAAACACAAAACCATACCCCCCAACTTTCTGCCACACAAACCCATCTACCCTCATGTCATCCATTATCCATTGTCTGTTATGCTTTCTCTCCACAATCAATCTAATCATCAAAGTCTCCAATTATTTATGATACACTACTGATATTTAAATGTAAGGGGATAAAACTAGGGAATAAAAATAGCATGTGTCACCTTACTGCTACACATGAAAGGCTACCACAGAAAACAAATCCCCAAAATAAGGGGTTGGTAGTGTTCCCCCATGTTAGCATATATCACACATTTTCTATTACTAGTTTCTTTTGTTTACTTGCCTTTTAATCAAGCAATGGGTTAGGAAAGGACATCAAAGCACAAAGGGTTTTGCAGGAGATGAACACAGGTAGTTGGGTCCCTGTGTTTTATTTTATTTTACAGCAATCAATAATGTTTCATTGACTTTTATTGATCAGTCATGGACATGAAGTGCTGAACAGTAATCAAGTATGTTCTGTGCCTAATATGACATCCAATTACTTGATCAACTTGGGAAGCATAAGGGGCAACAAAGAAGGCCCCCAGAACACAACTGTAATGAAGCCGAAAGGCTGAAAAAACCAATGAGATCGAGGACATGCTCATCGAATTTGTCAGACTGGTTTGGTTAGTGAGCAGGATTTGTCATTAGTTCTCGGGCCTCTTCCAGAGCAGCATTTGCAGCATATATTGCCATCTTCTTCACCTGAAATAAATTGATTATTAACTATGAGAAATAGATCAAATTCGAGGAGGAAATGGAGAACAATGAGCACTACATTCGGCCCTTAAGCAATCATTAGCAAAATAATAAAAGCCACAGTGAATGGATAAGGCTTAGGACATAATTGGAGAATACTGCAGTGTAAGGCTTGACTGCAGATGAACAACAAAACCAAAAGTAACCAGAAAGAGCTTTCTCTAGACAAGATTTTAGCTTGGGTAAGAATCCGCAGGGTAGGTTAGGGCATTCTAAACTTCAACTGTACTGAATTTTTCATTATCATCACCCTACAGTAGTTCAAAGGCATAAAATACTACTGCAGAAGATGGAGAGGGACAGCCTCCCCTCCCCAGGTCAGATGGAGAGAGGAAAAGATCAGAAAATACAGGAGATTATTAATCAAGTGACCTTTTTGTATCCGTCAATGAAGAGACCAAAACCAAATTCAATGAAAGTCGCGAATTGCATGATGAAGTAGGAAAATGCCATGACATTCACAATACCTCTACTTTGTCCTCCTTGGATCTATGGTTTTTGGGGAGCAAGCGAAACTCCTCTGTTAGCTGAATGCATTCTTGCACATTCTCAGGTGATACAAAGTCAAGTGCCACTTTGATGCAAGACTGAAGGAAAAACAGTTCACCAATAGTGTCAATACCCATAAGATGGAGATAATTCTCAAGAATACAAGATGCTTCTATTACGTTGATGCATCCTATGACCTATCATGCCTGCATAATAACTCTGGAAATCATAACACACAACTGAGGGGCTCAAACAGAAGAGCTTCTCCAATAAGTATATTCTATAGTTTGTATCAACGGTGAGAGGAAGGAGTCCTAAATGGAAAAGTTTGTTCCAGAAAACCATCAAAAGATGAATGTTAGTGCACTGCTTCATGCAAAATGGACACATGTACATTTATCTAGCAAGCCTCACAGTAAATCTGAATTTCATGCAGAAAGCAGATTTGATGTGAATATCCTGAAAGCAAATCTGCGGTTGAATGATGAATCTGAGCAAGTCTTTTGAATATGCACACACCAATGCAACTATAACAAAAAGAAGTGTCGGAATTCACTGTCTGACTTTAATTGAGTTAACCTGTCTCATGGTGATGCTTCCTATAGCACTGCTTATCAGACTACGAAGAAGCACATTGATGCTGGCGAATGGATAGACACATTCATTAAGTGCTAGAGGCTACACGAAGCATTGAAGAAGTACTATGTAGGAATGTGAGTAAACTCTCAGATATTCAATCCATTCTTAAGAATAGGAAAGATTTTTACTTTCAATAAAACCACTTCTAAGGTATGGATGTAAATGCAGAATTAAATGCTAAGCATGGAATGGAAGAAGAGAACTTGTCCCATCAGACTGAACAACTTGGGAGGGAAACAAAAAAAATCTTCCAGTTCAAGAAAACTAACCTGTCTATTTCGCACTTGGTGTGGACACCCTGCAGGGATGAAAACAGCCTCCCCAAGGTGCTGCTCAAATGTCCAAGGCTCTACACCTGCAATGGTAGATTGATCTTTGAAGAGATATGAATGTTTGTACATACAGCGAGCAAACCTTAGCAAAAGTATTAAGTACCAAATTCTTCCTTCAGCTGCTTCTTGTGGTTCTCACTCAAATAGAAGATCTGGTCATGAATAGGGTGGACAACCTGGGTAAGAAGAGAGAGTCCAGATAATCAGATCAACCATGAATATTCCAAAAGTAGACGTAAGAGAAACAATTTACGTAGTCTAGACTTTCAAGTCATCATGACATACAGATTTCACTGGAAGTTTGTTGATATGATGAAATTCTTGATGATGCTTTTTTAGATATTCAAGAATTCGAGGAACATCTTCCCTTCGAAAAATATCCCAGACAGCACCACTGTAAACTGTAGTTCCATCTAAATCATGCTCACGGGAACCTGAATTCTGGAGTTCACCAGAGCATGGAACCTCTGAAGAATCACCAGCTTCCACAGCATCAGCTCCAATAGCACAGGGAAACTCTTCAACCACAGAAGAGTGCAGGGACGCATCAAACTTTTGTTTAGAATCATTATTACAACTGTCAACTGACAACTCCTGTTCAGCTTCATATTCTTTTTGCAACTTCTGTATGATCTGCTGTTGCCATGATCCAACATCAATCTTTGCCGTGTGCATCAACACATTGACCTATGGACAAACAGCAAATAAATCAGGAACCAGAGGAGTACCGCCACTTGATGCTATGGACCTTCACCATCTACTGGAACATCATTCAAGCTCATAAGTGCCTTGACCAAACTCCAGTGGATAATCAAGGCCCAAAACACACAGAAACTTCCAATGCATATCATGACCAGGGATTATTTCCACAAAGCAGTTTCACTTAAGTAACCCAAAGATGAAGATGGCATAAAAAAAAAATAACAGATGCAAATAATATAGATTGACTGCTATCATGAGCTTCACATGAAGACCATTACATGTAATGACCTTATATATATTTTAAAAAAAACACTCTCTGACAAGTTTCATATTACAGAAAATAGTGTTTAGTTAACAAGCAACAGGTTGCTCTATTGCTCTCCACAAGTATCCAATTTGTGTTAGACTAGTTTCTTAACTAATAGAAAAGCATATGACCAGAGCATGAAATGGCAAATCTACCCACACCAATAAAGATGTACAGAAAATGAACCAGTTATCCTGTGAATTTTGGAACTGAATTCATACCGCATCAGATACATCACAGTGCAGTTTTGTGACCGAGTCACCCCATCCAAGTTCTTCTGCTAAACCATATGCAATATACGTCTTTGGTCCCAAATCTGGCTTCAGAGCAGCAGGAAGCTTAGTAGCGAGATTAAGGATACCAGATTTAGGATGAGTATAATCGCTATAGGGAAGCATCATGATAAATTCAGAACCGTGCCTTGGCAAGCATTCTTCGAAAAAATTAGCAGGCGGCCAATCCTTCAGTTTTAAAATCTCTGGCCAGCCATTATGATGCCTTCGGCCTTGCAGGTAACCCTTGAAGAAATTATAAATATCAATCTCTACCTGCAAAACAAAGGTAGAGTTCTATAGATTTTTTCATTGAAAAAACTGTGAAGTTTGTCCAGATCAGATATGCTGGAGAGTATCCGCTGCAACAATCCTGATATCCAAAATGCTGAATGTGCATGCAGAAACTGGGAGAGCCCAGGGGAGAACTAGACACTAAAATAAGAATCTCCCCCCCCCCCCCCAACACAAAACGCAAGAAAGGGAAAAAAAGAAAAATCTCCTCAACAGATTCCTTAAGCTATCTTCTTTGTCAAAGTCTTCAAATATATAGCCTCGATGACTGCCAGTGAAGCCTCAATGATTCTCATTGAGACCATGCTTGTCATGGATAAGGCACAATGGCAAGCAAGCACAGCCCTTCAGAGCTTACCTTGACAACGACCCCTGAGTTTCCCTACCTAAGTCCCTCTCGTCAGTCTGCTAGGAAGCTTGCTTCTGATGACAATCCACTCCATGCTCAGACAACAAAATGATCTCCTCCATTGCCCGCTTTTCGGTCAGTCTGTGGCAACAATCTGGACAGACAGCCATTAAAAGTATATCTTTGAAGGCGATAGAGATTGTGTGTGTGACAAACCAAGAAGTTGTAATCAGAAACAGCTATATGGCTTCGTAAGCCCAGCAGCGGACAAACCACCAGTCATTTCCCATCTGCCAACTTCCAGCAGAAGCGCTGCATTACTGATGGAGGCTGTGAAGAAAAGAGGGCCCCCCCCCCCCCCCCCAAACCCCTTTTTCCTTATTCTACCTTCTTATTTAGATTAGCCTGTAGATTTAAGTTTCAATTAATCTAGAGCACCCATATATGTGCATGATCTGTGACAATATGTTCAATCGTATTGGATTTTTATCTAAGGCCAAAATGTACACTGCTCATATGAAGGCTCCATTGTAATGGGATTCTCAAACTTGAACCCTCCCAGTGACCACACATCCATCTATGCAAAGCTGTTGGCTTATTTCTGTTCACTTTTAGTGACAAAAGCTTCAAAGGACAAGATCGAAATGTAGAAGGGTGATGGAAAGTGGCATAGTTAGAGAAGTCAACAAAAGATAGAAAGGTTTTAATGGAATTGTGTATTGAATCCAAGGAGTCATAACGCACATTTAACAACGCTCAAAGAAAGGAAAGGGTAGCTTATTTTGGATCAACGTGGACCATGTTTCAGATTTCAAATTCATGATGTGTATCACCTATTGGATTAATAAGCCTAAGCAACATAGTAACCTAAATATGATGTACAAAGCAACAATATCTCAAATGTCATAAAGAAATAAATGTCAAATAATATACCAAGCTTAGAATCCAACAACATACCTTGAAAGTTAGCACGTACCTCACACCAGTCCAAACAATCAATGGCTTTTACATTGAGTTTGTCCTCCTTTATTATCTTGTTGGCTCCTCTAAAAGCTCTGCACATGACCATTGGCTCCCAACTAAGCCCAGATGCTTTTCGAAGTACATCCCTAACAATAACAGGTTCACCTCGCATCCAATGCATTTGAAAATGCTCAATTTGACCTTCATCAAGGTCCATAGCACTTGGACTGTAAAGAAAGTTATCACGCGTATTTTCTCTTGAGGCTGCCTTTCTTGTCTCAGATGATCTTCCTTCACAACCTGAGGACAATGTTTGGAGGCAGATTGAACATTCTTGAGTGGAGTCCATTCCTGGCGCATGATAATCAATAATGGCCTCATCAATGCTTTCTACAAGGTGTTTGACCCAATTTGGTTCAAAGATTTGCCTTAGTCCAAGCAAGTTTTGTCCGCAGCCGCCCCATGCTGGTGGAGGACAAGGAATGCTACCATCTGCAATTGCTTTCCGATAAACCGCATCGGTTAGATATACAGAATTGCCTCCTGAGGAAACTTGGGTAGCTCCCATAAAGGCCTTATCATCAGCTGGAATCTCGCTGCCTGCGGTCATATTATGATATGAAGGGCCTTCTTTTAACATCTTCCAAAAAGATTCAGCTCCTGTACCACCAGCTCTCAGACCTTCTCTCAGTTCTCGACAACAAGATAGACACAGATCATAAGTGCAAAAAGGATTGGGGCAGCTTCTGTGGAAGTTTACAATGGATGTACTGCATTTATCACTGTTGTACAAGAAAACAACTGAAGTTAAAAACAGAGGTTGTTAATTCATATGCAAATACAAGGATTCCGTTATAATAATTCGGTGAACATAGAAGCCTTACGCGTGCACGTGCGAGAGAGACACAGAGAGAGAGGGGGAGGGAGGGAGGGAGGAGAAACATGCCAAACAAAATTTACAAATTCAAGTGGCCATGCTGATAGTATGTACAATTTGCATTGAGCAATGTTCAGAACGGCGACATATAATGAAACTCATCCCATGCCAGTCACAAGTTGCATAACAGTAAGCACAAGCGAAAAGCAGCAGAAGTTCATGAAGAATGAAGAACACTATCATAGAAAGCAGGAAGACCTTTTTTTTTGGGGGGGGGGGGGGCGGGGCGGGGAGGAAGTACTTGTTCCGTTACACAATAATAGGTGATTTATGAAATAATTAGAAAAATTGTTACATTCCAACTTCAAAGTGCAATAGGACCAGGCAAGATGTTGACATGTTCATTTAAACAAGTTTAACACAATAGATAAACAAAGGATGCAAAATGTAAAGCACATTGAAGCCTAGAGGTGAAAAAGCTACTGAACAGCATGCCCTGTGGATGGGCTTAGTGTTCATCTTAAACACTAAACCATTTTTGTACAGCTCAAAATTTGGGAAAATAATTTCAGTTTGGATTATACTAAACAGTAGGCAAATCAAAGGTTTTTAATCTAAAGACCGAAGGAAAAAGCTCCCCCCCCCCCCCCCCAACCCCAAAAAATTAAACCTTTCTTTTCACACAACACACTCTCTCTGTCTCTGCTTAGGCAGGACTCTAAATATAGATTTGGACCCAGAAGCAGGGTCACATACCAGTATAGCCGGTCATCTTGATCAAGTCTAGTCCTCATGATATCCTCTTCTTCTATTATTTTTCCTACAAAACAAAAAGCAAACTGCTTGTGAACACCATTAAAGAAACATACCAACTGAAAACAAGATGTTAACTGTGAAACCAAAGTCCTTCAAACTCTCGCTTTTATTTCTTAATAACAGTATGTGTCCATCATTATTTCACATTCACGTACCGAGTATTCTAGCTTCCACATCTAGCTCAGTTCTCTGCTCCTTTTGTATATGTCTCAGAAGGGGATTAATTTTGTACATCACGTAAAGAAGCCTCTGCAATTTGGTATCTCTGTGAACTACTTTCTTTCTGGCCTGCATGATTCAAGTTAGTCAAGGGTCAAATTCATATGCATACTGAGTAGAAAAGGCATACAACAATGATCTAAAGCATGCTACACCTTCACAACTACATTTTTCTGGAGGCATGTTCTGCAATTACAATTGCCCCGGCAGAATGGACATGCCTCCTGCACTTCCTTGGTTGTTCTTTCAGGATACCTGATCCAGTTAACAATGTTTTAGACCAAAACATTCACCAAAGTGCACAATGCCAAGAAAGCACTTACAATGATGCAAATAACCATAAAATTATATTGAGAAAACTAGATATAACAAGCATTCTTCAAAGGTATGAAGAGTGGTGGTTGGACAACCAGAAGACCACCGTCTCTGATTTTCACAAAATCCCCATTTGAAGTCACAGAATGGCTAGCTAAGCTACAGAGATCCTGATTATGAGCATGAGACTAAATATGGAAATCCTCCCTCAATTTTCTAAGAATTGAAAGAATGGAAAACATTAACATAATGATTTAGCAGGGATTTGTGTTTCAACCATAAAAATGCAATTTAAAATTACCACTTTACAAGGCACTGGTGACAATAACGTTTCTTTTTGCAGCTCAAGCAAGAGATGACACCAGCTTTATCACTCTTGAGACATTGGTGGCACATCGAACTCCGCTCCTTTTTCCTGTCAGCAGCCTGGAGCAACAAATCTGCTCAAACAAAATGGCTAACTACTACAATTTTCTATTCCTCCCCCCCCCCCCCCCCGGCGGTTTCCTAGACATTTGTAAATACAGCAAGCATCTTTTCCAGGAAAGCTGCAAGGGTATTTGCAAGATAAAAATGAGCATGACAAGGTAAAAACAAAACATAAATATTGTACATTACAAAATGGCATCACATGGCGCAAGAAACTGAAGTTACTCCCTAATGCTGCTACAATTGACTTCTATGAACTCAAATTTATAAATCAGCGAACGCATCAAGGTTAGGAACCATGTGCAACTTTTATTTTCTTTTTCCCATGAACTCTATCCCAAGAATGTCTCAAACATAGTCTCGTAAAGGTTAGTTCAACAAAAAATGGAGGATTAGCTGAGTCATCACCAAACAGAGTATTCTTCAAGAATACCGTTTCATCAATGTAGTACATCTAGAAAAGACTTGAATTACATGGGAAGCTCTAGTACTCCCTGTCTTTTTCTTTTTGAGGGGGGGGGGGGAGATGGGAAAGAGAGTTAAAGTTCATGTAACAGCTGCAACTTCATGTACAATGATAGGGAAACTTAATGTGTTAGGCAAGTAGTCATGTCTGTAGATTCACAAAGCTTCTTCTACAAGCAGCAGACTGTGCGAGTTCTTCACTTCTCTATTCTCAGCTAGGAGAAGAGTCAACTTAGGTATATAGCCGAAGTTAAGAGCTTAATATGAGCACTAACCATATAGATGCATGTTGTACGGTTAGCACTCAAAAGAATTCCAGCACAAGAAATGAATGAATGACCAAAATGAGCAAGTTTTGAGCCGCCCCAGTGCTCCAAATTTTCCTACAACTAATGGATTGAGCATTGACGGAGTCAAAAATGCCATCCAAAAGATAATCAACAAGACAACGACCTGAAATATCTGTAACATTCATCTGCACGCAGAAAATATAAGCCAACCAAAGCCAAGAAAAAAGAAAAAAGAAAAAAGAATCATCAATATATCTCCAATTTTCACAGCTTCTTGTGAACTTTGAACAGTTCTGATTGAGCTCCTAGTCAAGCACTGGAAGCTTGAAAGATGAACGCTTTGTTGCATAACCATAAAAGGGCAGCCCGGTGCACAAGCATCTCGCGTTCACGCAGGGTCCGGGGAAGGGCCGCACCCCATGGGGTGAATTGTAGGCAACCTAACCTGACTTTGTCAGTGGCTGATTCCACGGCTCGAACCCGTGACCTTTTGGTCACACGGAGACAACCTTACCGTTGCTCCAAGGCTCCCCTTCCTTTGTTGCATAACCATACTGAAATCAAATTGCTAGCGCTTCTCTAAACTAATGAAACCCTGATGCTTTGCCAAGGGCAACTTCCCAAAATGACTAGAAGGAGGCATTTAAGGCATCAGCCTTGGCAGCTAGAAAGGTCAAATAAAGTTGATATTTTACGTACTGGGGTATTGGTAGGAATCATGACAATGAAATCTACCCATCCAAGTATGACTTTCTTCTTTTTATGATTCTATGAACAAATGCCATATATAAGCTTCGGCACTGTGCCAATAAGATTAATCATTCTTCCCCTCGCGAAGTGGACAGAAGCCTATGGGTTACACATAATTACAGTGAGATCAGTAGTACTTAGACAAATAGTCCGCTTGAAGGAAGATTTACCTCTGTTGTCTTGCTAGCTTTCTGGTAGGAAGCAACCTTTCTCCTAGGCCTTTGAAATCCATTTCTAGACTCATGTAATGCATTACCAGTATCAGCTTGTGGTTTTCCAGTAGGTTCTGAAAATTTCACGAGGTATGTAATATCCTTTTGCAAAACCAACCTCCTCTCCCGCCCATCCTGAGCGGTAACAACTTTATCAACGATTTCATCGACAAAGATTGTCCTTTTCTTTGTTGAACCTTTGGGCCGTCCCCTCTTTCTTTTCTGGGGGAATGCAGCTCCAACATCATTGTTTCCATCAAGCTTTGCACCACTTATAGCTTCAAGAATGGGCTCTTTTTTCAAACCAACAAGTTCTCCTGAGTATTCGTTGCAGGGAGCTTCGCCATATTCAATCATTGTCACTTCACTACTTCCCCTACTGATTTGTTCAGCATCATATTTGTTCTTGTCTAAACCTTTGAGTAGCTTGTTTTTAGCAGCCACAATAAAGATCTTCTTTGAACCCTTAGGTCGGCCACGCTTCTTTACCTTCTTCACATGATCCTCATCATCCAGGGAAAATGAATTGACATCCTTCTTTCTGTTCTTCCTACCCTTAGGCCAGTCTCGCTTTTTTCTTACATCCTCATCAACATAACCTAATGGATTGACATCCTTCTCTGTGTTCTCCAAACCCCCACTCTGGCCACACTTATCTACAAGCTTCCCAACGTCCTCATCAACCTGGACATGTAAATTGACATCCATCTTTCTGTTCTTTACTCCTTTGGGCTGGCCACGCTTCTCTACCTTCTTCCAGATACCATCACCAACCTCATCAAGCACCATAACATCCTTCTTTCGGCCCTTAGAACCCTTGGGCCGGCCGCGCTTCTTTGCCTCCTTAATAAGACACTTATTCCTAATAGCAGAATCAGCAACATCACACCGGGTGCTGACAGCCTCCAACCCCACAATCACTTCCCTTTTGTTTCCAGCATCTGTGCCACCCCCATTCTTCAACCTTTCACCAGAAGCATTTCCCCCATGGCACATTTTTGGTTTGCTTTTTGACCCCTTTGGTCTTCCTCGCTTCTTCTTCTGCATGATTGTCTCATTTCCAGCATTTTTTGATGTGGGCAACTCAACACTGCCCACACCATCATCCTTTCCTCCATCAAGACTCGTTCTTTGATCCTCAAAAACCTCACCCTGTTCGCTATCAGACTCAAACAACTGCCTCACCCTCTTCCCAACATCAAATATGTCACCCAAATTCTCTGAATCTTTACACCCTAGATCTTCCACGTTCTCTAATTTCCTATGCCCCAATTCTTCACCATGGATAATGCCCTTTTTCTTTGTCCTTGATCCTCTGGGTCGGCCTCTTTTCTTGGTCTTTGATCCTTTGGGTCGACCTCTTCTCCTTCTCTGAGGATGATGCACCATATGGGTATCTTCATTTCCCTCGAATTGTGCCTCATTCTCCCCAAATTTCACAACCCCACTTGAATTCCCACAACCCAATAAATTATTCTCAACAAAATTCCCAAAACCCTCGAATTTGCCCATCATATCCGCGCTACCAAACACTTGTCCACCGCCCCAACATTCTTCTGAAGTTTCCTTTTGTCCCAAACAAACGTCAACACTTGCGCAGACTCCACTGGACTGGGGTTTACTTCCCGCAATACAACCGCTACCCCGAAGGCCAATTTCGTCATTTGCTAATTCAACCTCACCCAACCGGCCCATGATTCCATCAAAGCCCAATACCGGTTCACCGAGGGGAACGCCGTCATCTCCACTGTTGATCTCAACGCCGGGAAGCCCCGGTTCAAGGGCAACGCCAACATCGAACCAGCTCGCAATTTTTTCGCTTTTGACCGGCTCATCTAAACCACCGTTCCAAACCGGATAGAACTGAGGATGACCACCGCCGACAAGGGGAATTCTGTCATGTCCTTGATGAGCTCGACCCAGACCCAACTGGCCAAATGCTCGGTCCCCACCGCCTAAACCCGATCCACCGAAATCGATGACAGGACGGTACGGTTCGACGGTGATATCCCCCCATGCCGGCGCAGAGGAACTCCCCCCGGAAAGCACATCTCCCCCGGCCGATTTCCGGCGGTGGTTACGCTGAATGTTGAGAAGCTGGTGCTTGTGGCAGTATGACTTTCCGGGAAGAGCTCGATTTGGGCATCGCCAATTCGGAGTCCCTCGCCGACGGCACCTCTCCGCGTCGTCCGGCGGAGCCTGCTCCATTCTCTCCCCTAATTCCTCTCTGTACTGGGGAACTGGAACTGGGATATTTTTTTGGAGAGAGAGAGAGTGAATGACAATGACAATGTTGTGTTGGGTTGGGCAGTACGTACAGTTGATGGGTATCTATGCATCCTCCTTTGTTTGTCGATTTGCTTCTGCCATTGATGACTTTTGGTGTCGCTTTGTGAGGAGCTGTTCTCATGAGTGGTCAGTGGTCACTGCACATTTATTCACTGTAACTGTAAATGTCGTTGTACTGCTCTTAGAGTTAAAGTTCCGGAACATATGCTCCTCGCTGTAAAATGTTAATTCCATGTTTTTTACGTTTCCAGAAAATAGATGGTCTCTTCTGCCCATAATATGATTTTGTTTGTGGTGGACCCCTCCACCCTTCTAGTAGATAAGATTTCATTATCTAAAAAACGTGTAAATAAAATATTACAAATATGCACGTTATATGATGCAAGTTAGTACCTTTGATGAAATTTTTAAAAATTGTATTAAAAGTCGGAGTTCAAATCCTACTTATATTAACCTTTTTTTGTATTACTATGTACTAAAATAATGAATGTAACATGTTAAATATAAGTTGATAGGAGCTAATAATCATTTGAAGATATTAGGGGCCTTGATTTTGAATTTTTGTTTGTCAACTTGGATTTTTTATTAAAGGGCCTAAAATACCGAATTGTTGGCACCTGTAATGGATTTTTCCTTTGTTAATTAACATAGAAGATCAATTATAATCTTATAAGGTAAATCCAAGTAAGTTGGTGTATTTGTATATTTGCAAGTTAAAAAGAAATGATAATAATATGAAAATTTTAATATACGAGCATTTACAATCTTCTCGTATCAAATTGGGCAGCATTCTTTGAATCCATATGTATGTTAGCTTTTTTTTTATATCTATATGAGTCACAAAGGATAATACAATATAATTACAAGATAATCGAAAAAAAAGGATTAAACCTGAGACATAATATACATAGGATCTCAATCTTAACTACTATGCTAAGGCCTCATTGGTTAGTATATTAGTTTTTATCAGAAGGCAGTACGCTCTCTTTAAAGTCTTACGCAACTTTCTAATTAAAAACAAAAAATCTAGCTAAGAAAAGTACGTTGCCAAGCAACAAACGGGTTCCATGGTCTAGTGGTTAGGACATTGGACTCTGAATCCAATAACCCGAGTTCAAATCTCGGTGGAACCTTTTTTAATTTTCCTTTTCAGCATATTTTGGAAATGGAGTTGCGTGCTTTCATGGTCAAGTTTCTGCATAATCGGAAAAAGAAAAAAAAAACGATGGGAGAATGGCTTAACAGGTGATGCAATTTTAAGTCTAAATCATCATGTTTAGAACTTCACATTTGGCTTATCAGGTGATGCAATTTAACCCTTAACTCGCCTTGTTTACAGCTGTGCCGAGCCATTGATCGAAATTCGCACATTATCGCCTCGATCTTGAGCTGACCATTCACTATGGTCTGACTATCAACTTCAGGATAAGAATTGCTATATTATTGACATAGAGTTGCACAACAGCAACCACGAAACGAGATACAATCCCTGGTACATAGAGCACACCCCCATGGGCTATCTCCATATGCTCTGAGAATCTGAGATCCAAATCAGAATCTCAAAAAGTCTGAAAACCAACAAAGGCTGCATCAATTTCAACGCGACAAAACTCAGGCTATCCAGCCCTTCCCTGCTAATCAGGCTAGAGAAAGATACAGTCATTCGATTCTCTACAATCAACTACAAAGAACAAACTAACTAAACTAATCACTCGACAGAAGTCCTTGGGCTAAAACCTAACTCCACATGGAACTCCTTGCAATGGAGGGAGCAAAGAGGATGAACGGCACATAGAATTTGTTAATTTCTTCAAATGAACTAAGTGAGTTGATCATCTAAATGGCATCCATCACCGTGTACCTGATCTATTTTGTGCTGCTGTCTGCATTTGATGCTGCCAATCATAAAAACGATGTTTAGTGCTCAGAGCATATATTAACAATAATCAAATTAAAAAACAAGACCATTACAGGCAGGAGCAGCAAGCTGTGAAATTCGTCAATATGACCTGAGTAAGATCTGAATCCACAACAAGGGCTTTTTTTCTCTCTTTTTTTGGGGGGGGGGGGGGGCTAGAACTGAATTGTGGAGAGGTGGTCTCCCTTAGACCGTATACCAGAACCCATTACACCACCCTGATATCCCCCCAAGTCTCCACCTGAATAAAGTCTCTTGGTATTAGTATCGCTCGCAAAGTGACGAGAAGAAAAGAGAAGTATCTATTTTATCGTTAATTATCTCTCACAATGAGTATGATTAGCAAGTCCCTCGATCTACAAACTACGGAGACTGCCAGTGACGACCCACCACCTGAAGCAATTGCAGAAGTAAGCTCCACCCCCTCCGAACTATCATTTGAAAGAGGTTATCCTCATCAGAATAACGCTACGTAACCGCTTAGAGCTCAAATAGTGAAGGACTAGAGACAGTGATAATATTATTAATACATCAGCATGTCGTCCAAACTATTACTTGAGCCAACCAATAACAATTTCGAAAACTGGTTGGAGGAAACATAAAGGATTCATCATGTAAGGAAATGGATTTTATATTCAGCATATGACTTAACATGTTGTCAACTACAACCATCTCCCCCCCCCCCCTCTCCTCCACAATCACCCTTTTCCTAGCACTCTTGCAATTCACACGATTCGTAACTATACATGGACTTCAATTCCAGCAGCAATGAAAGGAGTGAAAACAATCAGATCCTTTCCAACAAAAGCATGTGATACAAGAGAACTACCTGATACATGTATGATGAGCTGTCAGCCACAAACTTCAGAAACTCTTGCTTTCTCAGTGAAAAGTTGTATTTTTCTTGATCTAATAAAGCTTGTTCTCTTCGTATGTCATCTAGAATCCTCTCCCTTTCCCATTTCTTCTCCTTTAACCGTTTCTCCAGCTCATAACAGTTCTCCGCAAGAACTGATCTTTTGGAGCATTTAGGGAACCGCACGTCCAGATCTTCCCTGGTTTCAGGTGCATGGCAAACAATGACACAACAACAAAAGAAATCTAGATTCAGTTCACAGAATAAAGGCACAGAAAATGTGGAATATACAATAACATTGGTATGCAGAGAAGGTAGGTCAAGTTCCTAAAATAAGTAATGGTCAAAAGCAAAAGAAAATAATCTTCATATTTCTAGTCCAGAAATGCGAACAAAAACAAAGAAGCCCATCTACATGCAGCAACATGACACACCTTCTATCCATCCAAACTGAGAAAAGCGCAAGACAAATCCTAGAAGCAAACTATTGTCTTTCATAATCACAATTCTGATAAGAATTATGAAAAGAATATTCTGCACATTCCGAGAAAGACATGTCACAAGAACCGACTATAATGGGGTTTCAGAGTGAGGTAAGCAGCAGCTAAGTGTGAGTATAAGATATGATGGTGTCAGCAGGAAACCAAGGAGAATCATTTGACTGGCGACCGCATCACATACCACGCTCATTTAACCAAATACAAGCAATGATAATGCACCAATTTGCTGGGCGATAACACCAATGAATGGATTTGCGAAATATGAAATCCTCGATTTGCATAACCTATGTAACCAGTATAATGGCCTTTGCCACTTAATATTAGCTAGCGACCACCAATGAATGAGAATAGAAGATATATGTTACCACATAAACAATGCAACAACAAACAACAATAACAAACTCCCAATGTGGGTCCCGCTTTCGCGGGGTTTGGGGAGATTCAGCTGTAGGCAACCTTACCTCTACCGGTATTCCTACCCATAGAGAGGTTGATTCCATAAACAATGCATACCCCCCAAAAGTAAACCCATACTAACACCACTTAGAAGTTAGGACTGTTAAACTGCTTTATCAGTCAGTCTCAGTCCAGTGATCCAGTCAGTTGTCACAATGTTCAGGAGAAAGGGCTCTTCGAATGCACAAGGCTACAACAATCAGCAATACTATTGCTGAGCAACAACAGGACAGAGCAAAGAAGTATGCTGCCAGAGCAGCGTCGCATTTGGGTTGCTAATTTGTAGCCTGTCAGTTATGGAAAAAGGGATTGTACCTTGTAAGTCAGTGAAGACTACAGGATTCAAGCCAGATCATAATTTTTTTTTTCCACAATGCTATATGAAGGAATCAGATACAAGATCATGTGCGCAGAGTGAGAAAACTATCCTTGTGGAGGTACCTGCTACCCAAGGAGAACACACCAGGAGCCCTAATCATTCCACCATCTAAGGAGACAGCCCCATCACTGATGCATGGAAGAGCAAGAAGCATCTCAGCTCTAGTTCTGTATACTTGAAGACGTGAAAAGAGATTATAGAATAATGTCTCCCTGAGGCCACATCCACTTGATGTCAAACAAAATAAATGAGGCCTTTCTACATGGATCGTGTTCACGGCAAAACCAAGAAATCCTTCCGGAACGTCACCACTTGGCAATCTTGGCTTAGGAATATCAAGTCTCCTTTGAGGATCATCAACTATAACATCACCAGCATATGGTCTGCAGAAAAACAAACATTAAAAGACTGAAATCACAAGCTTCATTGACAGTGTAAAGTTCTCAAATCATGCCTTAAAGTATCAAGACATATCACAAGAAAGCGACCCTGCAAAAACCGTCCAATAGAAGCTCCAAGCCCATGAATGCCAGAGCCTTTATTGACAAGTCCTTCACCATCATGTATTTCCAGAGCTTTAATGCCTTCATAAGTCTTACAGACAATAGTAAGCATAGTCTCCAAGCCCAGGTACTCGGCAAAAAGCCTAAGATAGAGATATTCAGGCAACAAAGAAAGAAAAAAATCAGCCAAACTCAAAGATCTAGAAAGACATAAAATATATAAATAAAATCTCTAGAAACATATTTGAAGTTCATATCTTCATGTCTTCATGAAACATAGTTCTTTCATATCAAAAAAGTGAATTGGTTCCTGATCAGGCATAACACTCAGTTCTTTTTTATTGTCGCTTTTTTTTGGGGGGGGGGGGGATCATGGTTAGCAATAGTGACCAACTTCCTTCTAGGGAGCGCTTTTTTGTGCCTTTGTGGTTTACCTGCTAAGGTCATCATCATCTACTTTTCCGAGGGTAGCAACCACACCAAGAACATCTTGGGACAAAGTAAGGTTTGAAAGCTGCGAACCGTGATCCCTTTGAAGCTTGAAATATATACCAGCAGCAGAATTTACATGCTTCAAGATCTGCTCAACAGTTTCCTCTTCACTTCGACTATGAGAGGTATCATCATCTTCAGTCTTGGGTGCACTTGAGGAAATGTGCTTACCAAGGCTAACTGTCAAATGATTGAAACATGTGACATAGACATTATTGATGATATCTTCACAGGAACAAAGCAAATCATTAATGTAGTCGATGTACACTGAACAAGTAGCACATTGGTTTTGAGAATTCCAAAGCAGAAACATGCCACCGACAATATGGCAATTCAGAATACTACAAAGCCGACAGGAGGCTAGCCCCCAGAAATACAGAGTACTCATTTAAGCCCTGGAAGGTTGATAAACAAAATATTTATGACGGATGGTACTTGCTGCTGCATACAATCTCCAATAAATATCATTCATCACTGTCATTCTTTGGTGACATATCCTCCCGCAAGGAGCAGCAGCGACATGTGTTCACCATTTTCCACTTCCAGACATCATCTCCCAGGATTAAACTAGAAATTACTCTAATCAGACATTATAGTATGCCATAAAGGGAAGGACCACATGGGAGTAGAGAGCAGGACTTTATTGGTGATGCCTTTGCGATTTATTCCATTAATTGCTTTATCACACAGTTTATGAAGGGACAACTCAGAATTTCACCCATGCAAAGCCAGAAATGCTAAGCTTCACTTTGAGGTTTATTCATTATCTTCCGAAAGTAAAACACAGTGCAGCACTGCAGCTTCTCCAACCACTGTTATATTCATTATTTAAACGATTCGTTGATACAAAGGTTTTATGCATCTTGATCCTTTTCCCCCCTCCTTGCATTCACAAAGAAATCTGGACAATTGAAATTAGTGGTGAAGCACTATGAAAAAACAATTCTGAACAAGAGCAATCTAAGAATCAAAGATAATGAATTAATATTCATCAGACTTATCACAGAAGTATCTGCATGCAAGACATGAGCATTTTAGAAATTAGCTTGTGTCTCTAGAACTAGTCAATTTGCTGTATACGAAGATATTCTGTTGGACTTCTCCGAAGGACTGCTGTGTAATAGGATAAAGCTACCATCAGAAATGTGCTTCCTTCTCAGGTTTTTCATTAAGATATTGAACTATAGATGCAGACTTCCTGGAAGATCTTTCAATCCAAGCAAACATTCTGGCAGTTTATTCTCTGGATGACGATTCATCCTAAATTCACAACCAACCCTCCTCCCCCGAACAACCACCAACAAGATTTGCCCTATTGCTAAAACAATCCTACAGAGACATCAACAGATGTATGAAGATTAGTTAACTATTAAGCTGCAGAATGACCAAGATCAGAGAAGAACATGCAAAGTAGACATTAGAATTATCCCAGAACTGAAGTTTATGTACAAAAGAGCACAGATGATCAGAGAATGCAGGTGAAGGATGTTTTGAAATAAAAACTTTCGGAGAGCTCATACTTGCTGTGACTATGATCATCAGCTTCTATTCTCCATTTATTGCATGTGCCGCAAACCCATCATTCCAGCACACAACAAAAGGTTGGTGTCCCGGGGGGGGGGGCTAAATTTATGGATCTAGACTCCAGATGAATGCTTGTTCAACCATAGATAATCAGCTTATGACTCTATTAGTCTATAAACTATCTGCTTACAGACAGTTCTTTATTACAGTAACCAGAGTGGGGGGAAAAAACAATATGTACCTTGCAAATCCAGAATGGCATCATCCAACTGGTTTTTTTGAGCCTTCAGAAATTTAAGATTATCCTCATGCCATTTTATTTTACTCCCACTTTTCTCCACTTCATCTTGCAATTTCTGCATTACACATGAGATTGAGAAAAAATAAGACATTTTCATTGCAGGGCATCAATTCAAACCATAGCATATCAGATCAGGTAAGACTAATCTTCACTACTTTGCATCGATGATGTTCTTACTCTTAGCATGGCTAAAAGATGGGAAATAATTTGTGACTAGTTGCTGAACGCAAAAGGATAGACCAATGACAACAGCTAACCTGGGAACTAGACATTAGAGAATTTGCAAAGGCAGGTGCACCATTTGGTACTTCGTTTGCAGTGTTTACAAAAGTGGCATTCGGATCCACATGATTTATAGCTGTAATATCTTGAACAACTAATGCCCTGCTATTAATGGGAACCTGTCAGACAAAACAATAACAAAATAGTTACTAGGCAACATCTTAAGCAAGCATAACTAATAATTGATTATTAACTTATGACAAGGGATCCGCATTAAGTATTCCAACATCAAAGCTATGCAAATTTGAGCCGTTCAAATTATTCAAAGAGAAGAAAAAATACATAAATAATTTTACGAAATATTCAGGGAACCTGATGACATAAACGTAACCAGTTTCAGCTTTACGAGACCAGTTTGAGCATTTAGAATAACACTTTGAGCATTAACCACAAGAGACCAAACTTTTCATCAATAAAAGTTTCAACTATCACAAACACAAAACCCAATAGGGCTTTTACCAAGATGACGGAGAGTAAGATGTACATAAATTATTTGTAAAACCACAAAGGTTACTCTGAGCCATCACAAACAGGACATTAACAGTGAAATTCAAGGAAGTGGACAAGGTAATTCAACCTACCAAAAAAACGTAAAACCAAAACAAAGTTGTGCTTTTTCTTCTGATAATTTTATTCCTTCTCTAAATAAGATTTGAGAGTCAGAGCCAACGTGGAGGGGAGTCATGGAGCAATGGTAAGGTTGTATCCGTGTGACCAAAAGGTCACGGGTTCGAGCCTTAGAATCAGCCACTGACAAAGTTAGGATAGGCTGCCTACAATACACCCCTTGGGGTGGGACCCTTCCCCGGACCCTGCGTGAACGCAGGATGTTTGTGCACCAGACTGCCCTCTTTAGTCAGAGCCAACGTCTTCAATCTAATCCATACACAGATTAAGTAACATGACCCAATCGTTGGAAATCTCATGCAGAGCTTTTAGCTCCATATACATTCAAAGAAAACCATTGATTTCATAAATCTTCTGCAGCATCTCCAAGAAGCTCATCTAATTATTAGCTAACATGACCCAAACACTTTCTACCTCCATCCCGAACATCTTCTGCTCCTTCCAAAAGCCATATTCCCTAATAAGACAATAAATGGAAATTGAAGCATTCCATATTCTTCATCTACAACCAACACAACATCTAATTGGAAATTCAAGGAACCTCCAACCCTAAAAATCAATAATTCAAATCCTTTCTGAGATTCTACTCGAGCACACCAATCAATCTGATCAGACTGTCCAAGGGTCCTCTCTAATTAACTTCACACAACCCAGCTGGATGGCTAATTTTCGATTCACCAAGCAAAATGCAACCAATTCCCATCCAAAATGCAAACCAAAATCACAAATGTATGTGGATCAGAAGCGCCAAATTGTTTAGCTACATTACAAAATTGAGGTCTCCAGCTTTGCAAAGAACAACAAAAGTAATTAAGGTGCTCATGCATGCAAGATTCAGCAAAGAAACCCTAATTAGAAGAGAACTTGCCGGAGAATTCGTCGGGTACATGGTTGATAAGGTTGATCGATGACGAGCCCCCCTTTGTGTGGCTTTGTCAGTGAAGTTCGTTTCTCTCTCCTCTCCTCTCCTCAAAATTTGGTTCCAATCACCAATCGGCGGGCACAGAGAGAGAGAGAGAGAGAGAGAGAGAGAGAGGGGTGTCGGCGTCACACTTGAAATTATGGGTCAAGATGTTTGACTGACTATTTTTCGGTATTTGACTACTGGTATTGTACTTGAGTTCAGCCTCCAAACTCCAAAGACCCATCTATCCCTTTATGTTTAGAAAGTCTATATTTTACTCTCTTTTCTTTTTTAAATAAATGTTAAAAGGCAAGGATTTCATTAATTAATGCATTAGTAAATAAATAGTAATATCACCTACACCAGTATATAGTTTTATTTCGCGTTTTTTAGAATTTAGTTAAGAACTTACATCTCCTTATATCTTCTTACATCTCATAGATTTTCTATAACATTCATTTATTTTAATTACAGAAATATGTATATTTTTTTAATGATACTGCCAATATACAAAATTTATAAATACCTTATGAATACAACATTTACAGAAACAAAAAACATAATATAATGATGTAAATTATTTTTGAGTTTAGACATAAAATATATATTATTATAGATGACTATACATTTATTTATATTTAAAATTATTTACTTAAAATAGGAATTTATTTGAAGAGTTGTATTCAATTTTGTCAAAAAAATTTGTTCTTTTTTTTGTTATACTTTGCTTGTTCGATCAAACTAATATTCATATAAAAAATCACCTCAAGTGGAGGAAATGTTATTCACCAAATTTGTAGGGATTAATATATTTTATTGTTGTATAATTAACCTAATTAACTATTTATTTTCAATAAGTATATTATTTTAATAATATTATTTTTAATCCAAAATGTTCATTGTAAAACAAATTATACTATACAATTCTTCAACAATTCAACAACTCTTTACATCTATCCTTACAACTTCATATAGTTCCTTACATCTTTTTACAGCTCTTTACACCTCCTTACATCTATCTATCTATCTAAAACGCGAAATAGAACATAGGATATAATGACAAATTAGATAGGAAATGCTCACCAAACTTTTAATGAAAGCAACTTCAAGGGAAGGTAATTGGAGCCAGTGATACTAGTGCATGATTGTGGCCTTCAATTTTCCCTTAAAGTGCAAGCAAATATAATTTGATATCTCTAATTGACCTGACACCTTTCATTTGCTTGTCAGTGTAAAAATCCTTGAATGAAACTTTATAATATAATAGGTAGAACCTCATTCCTGCTCAATTGACCCACATCACATGATAATTTACTCAATAACAAGCAAAGTATTGCAAGTAGTAACATGCTACCTTTCTTCCCTTCATTTTTCATCATTAGAGAGCTAAAAGATTCCGAATTTTGATGTACTTTGTAGTCTGTCGGTGTCTAATTTTCATCTGTCTTTTCTAATCTTTATTTATCCTAGTTTAATATTTTGGGTTTTCCTCCAACCCTTTGTTCATATTTTGATCTTACCATTAATATATTGGAATTATGATTCTGATCTACTTTGTAAAAATTTTCAAAATTTTTATGGACGTCACTTTAGTATAGGACCTAAATTAGGAGCTTGTCTGTGTTTTTCATAGATAAAATATGAATCTTCCTTGGAAACAAAACTTGATATTGATAAAGAAACAAAAACCTTATAAGCTAAATTAGATTCCTAATACAAAGTTTTAACCTCAAATAATTGGCAAAACAGGGGAAATATATGAAAACTAATACAATTTTTGTACTAGCATTAATATGTTTAGAAAAATTGATTTTTATCCTCCCAATTTTCTATTAGTCTATATAGAACAATTAAAGTATTTTTGGGATTTTTTTTTTTGCAAAAAGGGAAAGAATTATCATTTATGATTCCCAAAAGGATGATATGGTTTTGGTATTCCTTTGAATATGTGGTTGTTTGGTTGTTGGATTTTTCAATGGCTTTTTAATATAAAATAATTTTTTGGGGCTATTTTAGCTCAAAATGCTAATTTACAAAAAAGTTAATATGAGTAGCTTAAAACAGCTAATTCAAACAGTTAATGCAAACGGTCAATTTAAACAGCTAATTAATAGCTAATAGCTAACAATAGATCGTCAAACATAACATATACCATAGTGTGCTCCCCCCCCCCCCCCCCAAAAAAAAAAAAAACCCAAATATATTCAGCAAACATTGCAATTTTTTACTGAAAGTTTTTCTTCTTTGCAACATAAAGTTTTAAAGAAATAATCTTTCATAAACAAGTTGACCCCAACTGTATTACCAACTTCGTATTCTGTGACATGTTACCTCCACAAGTGTACGTACTGATGTTTTGAAAAATAGCCCATTTGATTGTGCCAAGTGCCAACCACTGCATGAACCTGCACAGCCGATGACCCTTCGGAGCTAAGGCAATTCCGTGATACTCGTAAATGCCCAGCGGCATACCCGCGGCTCATCAGTTACTACTTGCCTCTCTCTCACTCCATCCCCCTCCCAATCTCTCAATTTCTAGGAAATCATAAGATAGGATGGGATTCATATAGCATTCAAAATTCTACTAGCCAATCATGCACAAGTAAGTGATCATCATATCCCTGATCATCAATCTGGGTTGCTCTGTTCTGAAAGTGTGACTCTGCAAAAATGGGGAAGAAAGGGGGCAGTTGGTTCTCTTCTGTCAGGAAGAAGGTCTTCAAGTCTTCTTCAAAAGACTTATCTGATAAAAAGGTGCATATACTTCTATAAACATCATCATCCTTCTTCTTCTTCTTTGCTTTGTTTTTTGGTTCCTGGGTGAGCTTCTGGGTTTCCATTTTAATCGATTGACAATTCACAACATGTAGAGCAAATTGATTAGTTCCCCATGTGTTTGATTGATGAAAGTTTAAATCATTTTCACTGATTTATGGTCATATATTTCTCTTCTGTATATTCAGAATGAGAACAGTGTTCAAAACATGAATGCACCAGAAGTGGTGTCAGTCAAGTATTTTCCTAGAGAAAGTTCACCCGAGTTAACCAATGAAGATAGTTGTACATCCCCAGCTAGGGAGGATGAGCAAAGTCATGCAATCACGATTGCAGCTGCAACAGCAGCTGCTGCTGAGGCGGCTGTGGCTGCGGCTCAAGCAGCTGCTAAGGTTGTTCGATTGGCCGGGTACGGACGCCACCCGTCTAGGGAAGAAAGGGCTGCCATATTGATTCAATCACACTACAGAGGATATTTGGTAATTAAAATTCTTTGAAAAATCTGTTTCATTGTAAAACTAGTCATTTTGTATACAGGGGAGTTTGTAATGTGTCAGTAATAATGTAGGCAAGAAGGGCATTACGAGCGTTGAAGGCATTGGTGAGGCTGCAAGCACTAGTGAGGGGACACAATGTCAGAAAGCAGGCTCATATGACAATGAGGTGCATGCAAGCCCTGGTTCGAGTCCAGGCTCGAGTCAGGGCACGCCGTCTCCAATTGGCTCATGACAAGCTTCACCATCGCCGTGACTACACCAATCAACTCCATCATCATCATCACCATCATAGGGAAATTAGAGGCAAATATGGAACACAGCAAGATGATTATGATATTAATGATCATCAGTTGATGAAAGGAATTGTCAAGAGCTCAACAAAGATGAGTAATGATATCAATATCAGTAGTAATAATAATAATTACAAGAGTAATTACGAGGATAATTGGGATGGGAGACGCCAGAGTTTCGAGCAGATCAAAGACAGTTATCAGAGAAAGCATGATGCTGCCATGAGAAGGGAACGAGCCCTTGCTTATGCTTATAATGCCTTCCAGGTAGTGCATGTAGTTGTACAATATTGGCAATACTGAGTATCAGTGTGTTCCTTGCTGTTGCATGGTGCATAATAGCAAGACATGATCTTATTATGTATGTTACTAGTATGGGTATGTGATTACCATTATTTTCAGGCAGACGATAATGTTGTTACTACGACACTAATTTTATTGATTTATGGAAATTGTAATTCAAAATGTTTATTAATTTGTGTTAATTTGAATATATGGCATGGATGCAGCAAAAGGAGCACCAGTATTCGGCGCTGCAGTCACATCCACAACCACCCCCATGGGGTTGGCATTGGCCAGACACTAGGATGACATCGCAACCATTTCAAGCAGCTAACTCCGGGGTTAACCCAAGTTCATATGCTACTGCTACTAGCATTGATGATATTGATGTCTCAGAGAGGACTGTTGAGATGGACATTGTTGAACCAACTCACATACATCCTAATGTCCTACAGAGGTAAAACTAGTCGTCATAGTTATAAATTCCTGCTATGTCAAAGCATGAACTCTCATCAATATCTGTCATTCATTTTGGACAAAAATCGAAGCAAAATAACATTCAAATCTACATAAACTGATCTTGATAAGAAATTCTATGGTACAAGTTTTTAATTAGTATTTTTATGATGCACTCATTCTCAAAATAAGAAACACATAACGACTTATACTACACATTTGATACTTATGTCTCTGCTGTTTATATGGACAGGTCGAGAAAAGAACCCAAACAGCCGAGCCAGACTAGTGTGCCAAGCTACATGGCCCCAACCCAGTCTGCCAAGGCCAAGGCTCAAATCCAAGGTGCACATAAACAAAGTGGCCCTTCTTTCTCTCCTTGGAACAACCCTTCCTCAACAGGGAAGAGGTCACCTCTGGCCCCTAGCAGCGGCGACACCTCGAGCTCTGCTAGTGAAACGACAACGCATCAGTATCCGAGAAGCCTGAATCCGAGTAGCAACAGTGGTTGGAATCGAGCCCAAAAGAATGTTGCAGGCTATAGCCCAGACTCTATTGGTAGCAGTGATCATCGGATGTTTGGCTATAGTTGGAAACCTGATTATCCTGTCTGAACTTATTATCCCGAGTTCAGATGAGCTAAGAAGGTTATAAAATACAAAAGATTGAACCTAAGATTTAATATACTTAGGATTTCAGTGGCAAACGGCCATCTTGGGTTGTTTATCTTAACTATCATTAGAGATTAATATATTAATGTTGTTATTAATTATACAATTATTTTGTATTTGCTTGCTATTTTATGAAAAAATATATGAATAAATTGACTTACATTTGACTGTGTATATATATGATGACAAAGTATGTAACTATTTGTTCATTTTTTTAAAAAAAAAGATTTTGGTGTTAATATTTATGCATAGTTTAATTGGCCTTCTTTTTAAATTTCTGCTAAACATTCGATGTTAGAGTTAAAAAAAAACACAATCAAGTTGCCAATCGAATACTCACATGCCCCTACTGCTATTTAAGGTCACCAACAAATCTCTTTAACCTAAATTTCACGGGCTATGAATTTTTCCCCTCTTCTATTAAATTATCAACTCCCTATTTTTTTAAATAAAAAAGTCGAATAAATCCTGATTTTTGAAAAACAAAATAAAATAATAATGAGGACCACAGCATAAATATCTCCTATAAGATGTACACGTAGGAAACTAAATATGATTTTCATTGGCACAAATGTCCTAGTTTGTGACAGCTAATATATTAGTGAGTGGTGGAGGTTGATACATTGGAAAATAAAATTTTTTAAAAAGCTAAAATATCTTTTTCACGGGGGTTTTATGGTGCTCATTTATGTCACCCATCATTTTCCATGAACTAAAACATAATCCACTTCTATTTGGTTGCTATCTTGAATGGAAAACCCCACATTAATTAGTCAAATAATTAAGTTTGAGTATTATCTCTTCAACCTTTGTACCATTGGGCATCTTAGATTGAGCCATCAAGGTTATGTGATAGAAAGCTTTATTTTTTATTGGATCAACAGTAACTCGATTTCAGTAAAATAGAGGATTCAAGACCAAAAAAAAAAAAAAAAAACACTTCCCATGAGAACACCCCGCCAAAAAATAATGGCGAATCTACCAAGTTTAATACTTTCGGCCATTATTTATAAAATATAGTTGAAAAAATAGTTACGTAAATTTTGTCTGAGTACTATAAACCACTTACTAGAAAGTATACATAGAATTTGGATGAAATTAGGGTTACAATAGTCTTGCTAAATGGATGTCTATAAATACTTGATTATTTGGTAATGATTTTGGTTATTATCGTTTTATTGTTAAAGCCAAATGTAACCCTCTCAAATCGAAAACATCGTAAATGTCTTCACTAATTCTTAAATTTTTTGGTTTCATGGTACCATAAAGAATGCATGTCTAGTTACTATGATTTTGAAATATTTAATTACATCAAAGTAACATCATTAAAATGATACTGCAAACCATATTTAGCTCTGTATTAACATAAAAGTAAGCCAATTCATAAAATTTATATCAATTAATGTTACATATTCAAATCTAAACATTACTTACATTAATCTATATGTTCTTTTACTAAAATAATTGACACTTATTTCATTCTCTGTAAGTTATTTTTTAAAAAAATCTACAAATTGTAGCCCGTACAAATTATATGGCGATATATCTTTAATTTCCAGCTCTTATATGAAAAAATATTGACTAACAACTATTATAAAGGGGCCATTTAGATAATTTCATTCCTAAAATAATACTACAAAATATTCCTTGGATTAATACCTAAATATACCTGCCATTTAGATCATTTGATTCCCAAAATAAATAAATAAATAAATATAGAGAGAGAGAGAGAGAAATAAATAAATATATATGTATAGAGAGAGAGAGAGAGATTAATTATGAACCATACGTGGGTTTGAGAGTGAGAGTGTGGCGATAAATACTGGTATTAAGAAGAAGACATGATGTTGCATTAAAATAGAGCGGTACGTAGGAAAAGGTGCCATTCACCATCCCAAGCCAAGCCAAGCCTCTGCCTCGCCTGTGACACGGTGCTGGTGTTTGTTCTTTCCTTCCTTCAAATCAATTCTAGATCCCTCCTTAATTGTCTGATGCTCATGCAATTCAATCACAATCACAATCCCATCTCAAATCTCAATAAAATTATATTATATCATCAATTTCTTCCATAGTTTCCTTCTTCTGGATAAATTTTCTCTGTCTCCTATGGATTTTCTTGCTCTCTCTTCTTCTTCTTCGGGTGGTATGAGAGTTTTGGATAATCATCGATCTGCAGTTGCACTGCATTTACCAAACAGGCCCAATTTCAGAGCAATTAAACAACTGGGTTTTGTTTGTTTTTGGAGACAGAGGAGGAAAACTCGGGCTTTTTCTCTTAGAGTTAGAGCCCGCTCGTTTTCTGATGCCAATCACGATCAACGTGGTTCATCTTCCAGTTCTACAGATGGGTCTGCCATTGGACAAGATGATCAACAACAAGAAGAAGAACAACCACCCCATCAGGATAAGGGTCAATTGATTGGCACTGTCAGAGATAGTTCTGGCTCCATTGTTGCATTTCGTGTCTTTTCTCAACCTCAGTCTGGTTTGTGTTCTGCCCATCTTTTTCTTTTTTTGGTTGGCTTTTTTGGAAATTGAAATGATACTTTGCTTGGTACCACAACTGTTGATGTGGGTTCCGTTTTTTATCTGTGTGAAGAGATTCAAATATATGCGGTCTTATTCATGCGAGTATTTGTGCAATACTTTGGTTGGTATTGAGGACAATTGGACTTCACTGTACTCTTGTAGATGCGTTGTTTTGTGAGTTCTGTCTGTCTGCCGTACATGCCTTATGTACTGTGTGGATTAAAGTTCACATTTTTAATTAGCTGAGTCAATGTTTCAGTGAGTTATTTGCAGAAATTGTTGAAATACGTCTGGGAGGATACTGCTGCTTTGTCTTTTTTGTCATCTTGATTAGCTTTCATGAAACATAGCAGAAAAGATTAACTGTTAGACCTGACTGTGATATTGTGTATTTGCACTGTTGCAGTATCTCTGTTTATAGCTAGATACTCTGTTAAGTTAGCCGCAGTTCTGAATTAGCTCAGAACTCAATACACTAGATGCGTTGCTGAAGAAGTTTTGTTCTTGATCATGATGCAGTAGCATTATGCCAAAAAAGGAATGGTAGAGATGAGGCATTTGAAAACTTAGAACTAGAAAAGATTAACATTATTCTTTTTTGGTGTAGTGGGATATGCGTATGCATACATCAATATGGCGAGATTTAAACTCAGGTCTTAATTTGGTAACCATTTTTAAAACTTTTACCAATTATGTTAGCTGACACCTACGAAAAGATTAATGGATGCAACACGAAATAGTTATGTGGTCCTTCATTTGTATCATGTGAAAGGGTCATGTGCATGGGCAATAAGCTTGTCCTTTGCAACTGTTCTTCTACACATCAGGCTAGATGATGTGATGCAAAGTGCTTCAGATTTAGTATGTGATTTTGACTTGCACTGTGGTTGCTGGGACATCAGAGCAATGTATCTAGAAAGTTCATTCAAGCCATGATTATGGCTACTTTAGCTCTTATAATAAATTTGGATCTAGTTTTGAAGAATTGGTTGTGTCAATTTTCATTACTATCAAAGCTTTGTCTTGCAAGGCTGCTGGTAACTATGATACTAAGATAATGACATAAGTGGTTGAGGTAGTTCATGTTGTTGTCTAGAGCGCCAAGAGCCAATAGCCATGTAAGGCATTTAGTGTTGGCATCTCTTCAGCATAGGTGCTTCGTGTTTCATCATTTGTAAATCTTTAGCTTTTGCTTCCTTAGTCTAAGGCATGCTTTAATTAACACAGGTGAAAGTGAACTTCTTAATCTCCGTGTTAATGGAACCTCGGTTAGACAAGAAGAAAAAGAAGCACAGGAAGAAGAAGTGGAAAAGGAAGAGCAACAAATAAATGAAAGATGTTATGGTGAAGATGATGAATTCTCTGTTAAAGCAACCCGCAATACAATCTTAGAAGCAATACACGTAGAAGAGACAATACCAGAGTTTGAGAAAGAAAGAAGCACTGAGGTACATGATAAAACTCCCACAAAAGTGACCTACAATATTATTTTTGTTACTTCAGAGGTAGCACCATATTCCAAGACAGGAGGTTTGGGAGATGTATGTGGTTCTTTACCTATATCTCTAGCTGCTCGTGGTCATCGTGTTATGGTGGTCTCCCCCCGATATTTACATGGTACAGCTCAAGATCAAAGATTTTCCAGAGTATTTGATGTCAATTGTCGCATCAAGGTCGGTTGCTTTGGAGGGGAACATGAAGTTGCCTTTTTCCATGAGTATAGAGCTGGCGTTGATTGGGTATGGAAATAAAATTACTTTTACATAAATAAATTTATGATGTTTTCCTTAATAAAATCCTTTTAAAAATATCTTGGATATTAAAAGAAAATTGTATGTTTGTTTCAATGCGGAAATAACTATATCATTTTGTGTTTTAGGTCTTTGTAGATCATCCTGCATACCATCGACCTGGAAACCCATATGGTGACAATTTTGGTGCTTTTGGTGACAACCAGGTACTTAATGAATTGGTATTTTCTATCTATAATTTTTGTCTGAGTCTAAGTAATGCATTTGCTTGAATTGAGTTATTTGGTATGTTATGGTTAGTCAAGTAACACAATTTTGTTTGTATTTGTGCAGTTCCGATTCACCTTACTCTGTCATGCAGCTTGTGAAGCTCCTTTGGTCCTTCCGTTAGGAGGATACACCTACGGGGAGAAGTGTCTGTTCCTTGTGAATGATTGGCATGCAGGCCTTGTACCAGTGTATGAACTTTCATTTTCTTATCATTTTATTTCCGCCCGATTTTCCAAGATTTCTTTTACATATTTTTAGTGCCATCAAGTGATGACATGAGAAAATGGGATGTCATTTTGAGGTGCTTAAATGCAAAAGTTTCATTTCTTAATAGAACTTTGTTAGGGAAAGGATTCGTAATCTTGTTGTTGTTTGTGTAGGCTTCTTGCAGCTAAATATCGCGCCTATGGAGTTTATAAAGATGCAAGGAGTATACTTGTTATACACAACCTCTTTCATCAAGTAGGTGTCTCTTGTACAATGAATGAAATTCAAATATTAGCAATGTAATATAAGAATATGCAATATAATATGTTATAGAATATGCAATATAATATGTTAGTGAATAATTTTTAGTTATTGTTTATCGACACTAATTAAATATATCAAGTTATAATTTGAGTTTATTAAAATGTAATGTCTAATGCATACATCATTATGTGTTTTTCCATTTAGGGTGTAGAACCTGCAAGCACGTACAATAATCTTGGGCTTCCCCTGCAATGGTATGGGGCATTGGAGTGGGTGTTTCCAGAGTGGGCAAGAGCACATGCTCTTGACAAAGGTGAAGCTGTCAATATTCTCAAGGGAGCCATTGTGACATCGGATAGAATACTTACCGTTAGCAAGGTACTATCAATTCTCTATTGTATTTTGAAGAATAATTTCTTGTTTTCTTAAGTGTCGAGAATTTGTTTACTAACAGGTGAAAATGAAATAATCTAGCAAATATATTTCTAATTGACACAAACATGGAAACCTGCATCGTGATTGTTGCTTTCTCTTTACAAATGCGTCAACTTTGTTGTGGCGGCTATGAAATATTATGTATTACTCTTGATGCGAGCTTTATGAATTGGTGACAGGGATATTCCTGGGAAATAACAACTGTGGAAGGCGGATATGGTTTACATGAGTTGCTAACCAGTCGACAATTCGTTCTGAATGGTATGTATACTTTGTGTCATTTCTTTGTATCTTAATCACTTTTTGCTGACATTTTTTGATTAAATAGATTATGATTTCCATCAAAACATGAATGAAAAGTCATGGTTCGAATTGATTTCTTCTTATAAATACTAGAATGATCCTTCCTGTATCATGAATTTTCTTTCTAATATTCTCGCATTTATTTATTTATTTGGTGTCATTAGGGATCGTTAATGGCATCGATACATCTGACTGGAACCCATCTACAGATGAGCATATTGCTGCTCATTATTCTGTTGATGATCTCTCGGGGAAGGTATTATGAAATATTGTCTCTTCAACCAATGCTTGTAGATTCAGTTCCCAAGTATCGCAATACTTATAAACCATATCTTTGCAGGGTGAATGCAAGGCTGCCCTACAAAAGGAGCTTGGTCTTCCTCTAAGGCCTGATTGCCCATTGGTGAGTTGCGTGAGTGCAATTTTACACAAAAGCATCCATGTGCTTCTCTGTTCTTAAACTAAAATATCTCATCTAACATAGATTGGATTCATTGGGAGGCTGGACTACCAGAAAGGCATTGATCTAATTCAAGCAGCTGTTCCTGAACTTATGCAACATGATGTGCAATTTGTAAGTATAGTTTTCATCCGTGTCTATTATCTGCAACACATGGACAAAGATATCATGTTCCTTGGATTTTGTTACAACTTCAAGGGAATTAGGCAAACCAAGTTACTTGTAACTTGAAACCCATTGCCCTGATATATGTATCTCATAGTTTCGGAATATTGAGTTGCTATAATTTGTTTTCACCTCCTCCAATGACCTCATGCCGTGAAATAGTTGCTTACTTGCTATACATTTGAAGGTTGTTCAAGAAGGGAAAATTAGAAACAGTCATAGTATTCTCCTCACTCCCTCCCCAATTAGGGTGAGGAACCAAATAAAGAAAGAAATCTTAGCTTGGAACCTATTACAAACCTACCTTTTTTTATGGAATGCTGATCATGTCATCAAATCCAAGAGGCTGGTCGTACTGATCATATTAGCCCATGATAGATGCTTTAAAAGTTGTCATGTACCATCATTTGCTGCCATTGAATTTGATGGGATTTAAGGGTATTTGACTGATAGTTGACGGAAGAGAAGGCTTCAAGTGGTTTGTTCGTGTGTACACTAATGTCTAATGCTATCGTGCAAGAATGAGCACTTAGTTGCATAGCCCTATCTGTTCTGTTTATTTTAGTGACTAAGGAGATGAGTTGTTTATGCTTTTTTGTCTCATCTATTGTAGGTCATGTTAGGATCAGGGAATCCAGCGTATGAAGCTTGGATGAAAGCAACAGAGGGAACGTACAGAGACAAGTTCCGTGGTTGGGTTGGATTTAATGTTCCAATCTCGCACCGAATTACTGCAGGGTACAGTATAGTCAGAATAGTATCTGTTATTCCATGTTTTCATAAGTATGCTTCTAACTAAGTTTTAAAACTTAAAACAGTTGTGACATCCTGTTGATGCCATCAAGATTTGAACCATGTGGATTGAATCAGTTGTACGCAATGAGATATGGGACGGTACCAGTAGTTCATGCCACAGGAGGACTGCGGGTGAGCATTCACTGATCCCTTTTTTTTTGTTCCAGAATGACTTTGCCTTTTAACTAAACATTAATTTTTTGTGCACTGATTTTGTAGGATACTGTTGAAACGTACAATCCGTATGCTGTTGGACCCAGCGGAAATGGTACTGGGACAGGGTATGTATAAGTGGTCCTTAGTTCAATTGTTTGATTTTTAAATACTCTTTTCGCGTTGTTCATACTATGTTGGAGTTATAAAAATGGGATTGTCCCACGTTGACAATTAAGAGGTGTTGAACAAGTTTATGAGCTAGCAAGTCGCTCTACCTGAAGCTTAGGTTTTATATTCTAGCTACATATATCTTAACCATCCCACACTGTGGTATTATCAATGCGACGACAGTGGTTATACGTTCATATCAATCTCTGAGAGCACATTGAATTCCATTTACTGGCTTAGGCTTCAACTAGTTGTTGTTAGCCGGAAAACTCACCTTTCTTTGTACTGTTGTATTAATAGGTGGGCGTTTTCCCCATTGACAAAAGAGAGTATGCTATCGGTGAGCTTTGATCTTTTTTCTGTTTTGTTTTACTCCTGTGCAGTCAATAATACTTCTCTTTCCTGTGTCCTAATGTTAAAACTTTGTTCACGACAATGGTATAGGCATTGCGGAATGCTCTAGTGACATACAGAGAGTACAAGACTTCGTGGGAGGAATTGATGAAGAGAGGCATGCAACGCGACTCCACTTGGGACAGTGCCGCAGCTCAGTATGAACAGGTCTTTGAATGGGCATTTATCGACCCACCATACTGTTGAGATAGAGACCGAAAAAGTCGTTGGCTCACTACAAAAGTTCCAAAGGAATGGAAAGGAGGAAAGATTTGCAAAATCTTGAGTGTGGAAGACACCAATAATCATGCATGCTTAGGTTTGTAACATAAGAGAACTTTTCATAGGTTCAGAGAGTTGCAATAACTGGAGGTATATAAGATGGAGAATTGAGCAGCATTTTTGCTTTTGACATTGTTTGTATGTATTCGTTTCTTGCATACCGGCGCGAGTCTCCTATGCTCTTGTAATTATTTTGCAGGAACTGAGAGCTCTGATTCTGAATGCTCTGATTCTGAATGTAAGTAGTGACAGTTTCCTTGCGAGCTTTGTGCCTTATCAGAGTTGAGCCATTTCAACATTGAAGTTAAAGAGTGCAATATGATATCCATAGGTGGTTAATTACAAGTTTTTGAGAGGGGAAGTTATAGTAATTTAATTGATTTTAGGGGCTAAAATATTTCCATATGCAGTGATTTCTGGTTGAATTCTTATTTGTCAAGTGCAAAATGATACATGTCTTACTATAAAAGTGTCCTGCATTTTAATTAAAACTCATATTATCAAGCATTAAAATTAAAAAAAATGGTATGATTGAATAATATGTGTGCATTACCATTTATAAATAAAATGAATTTTTTATCTACAATTTTTACAATTATAAAATTACAAAGTTACATGTGTAATAACCGTTGAAGTTGATTCAATTAAGGTATTATTTTATATTTATCTAACTATTTTGTTTTGGTTTCGGCTCGCAATGGTTGTGATTTGTGGATTTGGACACCCCATCGACAGCTAAGAACATCCCCATTCTGATCTTCGATGGATGCTTTACTTAGCTGTCCCTGTCAGAAGTCCTCTTCTATGATTCCCAAACCCTAGATTTCTTTTCTGTCTTTGCTCAATAACACTCTGTCCTACCCTCAGACCAACCTCTCTCCTCGATCTCGGAGAGGATAGAGAAAAGGAGGACTACACAATCCTCAAATGACACTGATTTCATCCATCAATTCATCTCTTTGACCCCTTTCCCACCCAGATTCCATTCTTTTCTTTTCTGGGGTTTTGATCTTTGTCGGTTTCCCTGATAAATTTGGCTTCTTTGTTGGTGGGTTTTTTATTTTGATCGGTTTCCCACCTAGAATTGCTTGATTCTTAGGTGGGTTCTCGGTTTCGATCGATTTCCCGCCTGAATTGAACGGAATTCTAGATTATTTTTCCAAATTCCAATGATGTCGGACGTCGATCTAGTTCGCTACGCCTGCATCGCCCACCGCAATCGAGACTCGTCCGAATCAACGATCCTGGCCGAGTTCAACTCGGCTGACTCGTCGCTTCAAGACCTTGCTTATCAATGCCTCTATAAGGCACCTTCCCACCACTCAATTTTCTCTCACTCCTATCGAAATCAAACCTACACTTTCCTCCTTGATGACCCTTTTGTGTATTTCGGGATATTCGACCCGAAAATGCCCAAACCCGATCAAATTCTGTTCTTGGGTCGGTTGAGAGAGGCTCTTAGTCGTCTGATCAAGCTCAACCCAAATAAGAAATTCACTTCCCACTGCTTCCAAGGTGAACTCCACCCAATTTTCCTCAGGACGATGAAAAAAAGTATTGATCTTGATCCCCTTCTTTTGGTTCCAAATGGGGTTCATAGCATTAATCCACTCACTAGTGTCTCGGGTTCGGTTTCGCCATCAAGCAGGGCTAGGAAGATCTTTTCTGCGCCAGTGTTGACTCCTGCCAACGTTGGAAAGGGTTACAAGAAGAAGAGACCAAGTGGAGAGCGTGAAGAAGCTCTTGTGAATGGTAAACTTGATGTATTCGATGTTGATGGTGTTGTTGGTGAGGTTAAGAGCAGAAAAGTTAGCACTCAAAATGGGTTGCACTTGAGTGAAGCTGATGGAGGTGGGGGAAGGCAAAAGGCTAAGAAGATATGGAGAAGACATGTTTGGATTGTGTTGGCTTTGGATTTGGCTGTTTGTTTGATCTTGTTTGGGATTTGGTTGTTTGTGTGCCGTGGTTTTAAATGCATTGAGAGGTAGAACAGAAATCTTGGGAGTTCATGATTAGAAACGGGGGTATGCTGATGAACTTTTATGAAACTTGGTTTAATGTTAAATCTTGGTTTTTGTATGTGGATGCTGAAGACTATGAATGTTGAGGCAGACATATATATGTATTCCCAAGATTAGAAGTTAGCTTGTTTGCAATATCAAGGCGGATCCTTGATGTTTTTTTTGACCTTTTTTCTTCTGTCTGGCTATGGTGTTTTGTGCGGAAATCCTGTTAGATTGCAATATCAAGGGATCCTGCATGTTTTCTGAGCTTTTTTCCTGTCTAGCTATGTTGTTTTGGGGCTGATCTTCATAGATAACCCCTTGGGAATGATATCTAGTTGAAGACTGTTTTAGCTTTGGATGTAAGCCCTTGATTAATCAGCTTCTTTTGTAATTCTTTTCCAAATTGTGTATACCGAGAACAGTATATTTACATGTGCAGACTATTCAATGACATATGATTTATCAGTCCCATTCCTACAATCCAACTCTCTTCTATTATGTTTGGTATTTTGATTATTATTAGTCTGTGCTGATTCTGTTAAAATGAATTTCAGAGTGGGATATATCTTTGATGGACTGTTCATGGGAATTATATTTTGAGTCTAAAAGTTGGAAACTGATTCTGTTTTCATCACAAGATTACAGCTGGGGTTGGATTATGACAGATTCTCCTATAAAGTAGAAGGATTCGTCCCTAAAAAATTCCAAGTGGGAATGGAAGGCGAAATTTGTTGGGGGGTAAATAGTCACAAGAGGCATCTTAAACCTACCTTTTCTGGCTTTTCACAGCTTGCATAGGCATAGCAATTACACTGAATGTTCTCTATCCTGTCCACATCCTCCCTGCTCCTTTCCTCCTGGAAGAAACTACAGATTGATTCCCTCAAATAGGGCGGGCAATAAAACCCTTACCCGTTTAAAACCCGTAAAACTCATCCCGATGGGTATGGGTATGGGTATAAAAAAAAAATTTTAAAAAATGGATATGGAGTGGGTATTGCTAAATGGGTATAAGTATGGGTATGGACATTCTCCCGCACCCGTCCCATACCCATTTTACTAGTACCCGCCCTGTATACATCCCGTTTAAAACCCATACCCATTTTTATTTTTAAAAAATTAAAATTGGTCAGCACTATTGACCATCCATGACCCAAGCCCCAAAAAACCCTGATATAAATTAGTCTCACTTCTCAGGCCTGCACTGCTCTGCTCCTCCCTCATTTCATCCGCCCTCAGCCCTCACAGAATCACGGTCACAGATTCTCAGTACCTCTCCCTCACTGTTATGGCTCACGCTCACCTCTCACAGTCTCACTCGCTCGTGCCTCTTGCCTCTCAGTCATGACGTGCGCCTTTCTAGTCATTCTTATGTGATATGATGTATTGTTGGAATTCGGAAGTTTAGTATCAATTTGTTGTGTTTTCTTCTTTGGTTGAATATGGGTACAAAATAAGTTCAAATTTTTTTACATATATGTACCCGAATAAAACCAGCAATATGCGCAATACCTGGTGGGTATGATTTTACAATACCCAGTGGGTATGGTTATGAATATGAGTACTGATTTTCTAAATGGGTATGGGTTAGGGTACGTCAAAACCCGCCCCGTACACGTCTCATTGCCAGCCCTACTCTCAAGCCCCCCAAAAAACAGAAAAAGAAAAGGACGACCAAGAAAGATGGTACTATTCCAATTCTATATTTCCATCACCAGTTCACAATAATTGTCGGCATTAGTCACACATCTCATGCATCTTTTTCCTTATTGATGTAAAAAGAATCAGTGAATGGCTGCGTACATATTTCTCAACTTGTAGAAGAGCTTACACGGATAAAACTATCTACTTGTAAAGGAGCTTACACAGATAATACTATCTACATCTAAATCTCATCAACTTCTACGAAAGTAGAACGCACATCCACTCAAAAGTAGCTCAAAATGGATGCTTGGAAATCAAGGACTCTACACCAAAATATGAACAATCCAAAATGAGAAAATGTGTGGTTCTCAGCTCAAACTTTCACATACAAACATAACGACAAACAGGAGGGGGGATGGGGTTGGGAGGCGTCGCAAGCAACCACGAACAAGGAAATTTTGTCTACATTATGAAACAATAGTCATAAAATTATAGAATACAGTACAGTCAACCAACTCTGCATCAAGATTTTTGAGGGATTACAAGGGACACTATGTTGTAAATCCAGTGTATTTAACCACAGGGAGTGAGCTTCTTGTTGCCTGCACCACGAGGATTGTCATCCTTCCAGTCATCGAATGCACGAGCCCTCTCCACCGCAGCATCATCGTCCTCATCCTCTTCGCGAGGGCCTAGTTTTTGAGGATCCCTGTACCACGCTGAATTTGCTTCTTCCATCATCTTCCTGTTCCTCTCTTGCCATTTGTTCATCATCTCCATCTCCCTCAATCCCGCTTCCTCTATACTCATTGTCGGCATCCTGAGAATCAAGCGGAATGTACTCTTTATTAGTTCTCCATCGTCGCAAATTTTCAAAAGAAAAGACGACAATTATTTTCAGGTTCATATATAGATCCTGAAACGTACCTGTGGCTAGGTTGGAAAACTTGTGCTGCCATTCTCTCTCTTTCAGTGGTGAGATTTCCACCCACAAGACTCGCAGGCCCAAATATTAGAGGCTGATGTTTGTGTTCGTGTGCCTGAGAAACATTTGCTCTTCCTTCTAAGACATCTTGAGCAAAAGTGGCACATGTTATGGGCTGTGCCGGCTTTGTATATTGGGCACGAGCAGCAGCATCACGATGCCATAACTCTGCCTTCCTTGTCCGCTCATCTAAAATAGAATGAGTGAATTCCTTGGCACCATCCTGCAAAGGCAGAGATATGTGAAGCTCGAATCTAGATCAAAGACAAACTCCCAGCGAGAGTATCTATGAGTGAATAATGACTGATTGAAAACCAAAAATTGAGCTTGGAATTTCAGAGACTACGTATGGAACCTTCATTAATTTCAGTCCTGTATTCTCTATCCAAATCAGGCAAAGAGAACCCCAACTTCATTAACTTAGGGAAGCTTCATGTCTACTACTCCAACACTATCTTAAGAATACATGAAAGACGAAAACTACTACTTCCCTCCCATCGAGAACCTCAAGCAGTCATCTGAATATCAGAAAACCAATATTCATATAAAAAGATAATTCATTAGTACCTGTGATTGCCTCTCCTTTACAGCAGAGAGCATTTCTTCCTCTTTCTTCAGCATTTCAACTAAATCCAAGGCCTACAACATGTAACAAACAGCAGGGTGCACATACCATTGCGTAGAAACATAAGTGCCAATAAACTTCACAAAAAAGATCCATATCAAGATTTGCAATTATGAAAAGGCACCTTGCAAATTGCCAAGGATATGGTAGTAAGCCATGCCTGCAATAAGAAGACAAAGATTAATCATCGAAACATATGAGCCTCAGACATAAACTCCAGTCAACATGGCCTCAACACACCCCCCCCCCCCGCCAAAAAAAAGAAAGTAAATAATTAAAAAAGAACCCAAAAATAAAAACTGAAAACAAAGGACCAAAGCAAAGGAGGAAGAAGAGAATCAAAATGGATGACTCATCACATCAGGTTCAACACTCCGGCCCAAAATAAACAATGCTGGCGTAGACGAATGACAGGCAGCAACGGCACACAACAATCAAGCAACACCTTTATGTTTTCTAGGATACGTCAAGACTAACTGCAGAAAGCTTAACATGCACTCAGATGGAGATCAGTTGAATGAAATCATGGTTTCGAACACAAACACAAAGAAATCAAATCATGTGCAATCCAACTACTAACGAATTTTATTATTGCTATTATTTTCAGAAACAAGGAGATAGTAACACATTGAGTGTCTAAAGATTTGCACTACAATAGACAATAACCTCACCCACAAGTCTTCACTTGACATTTAGTGAGAAAGAAACAGAGGAAACAGACAGAAACAATAACAAGTACTGTAGCAAACACCACTAATGGGACCCTGGGAGGTCAAGAGTTCATGCACCTAAAAAGTCTATACGTTGATGTAACATAGAGCATAGTCAACATGTCAAGCATAGAAAAAATCATCCAAGTCCCTAGATTCTCAGCAGCTAGCCTGGAATGCATGACATGAAAAGAAACAAGCAATACAGGCACTACATTACTAAAGGTCACCCCGGGTACTCTCTACTAGGCATTGATTTCACTGTTGGTACATGAAAATATATGACTTAATTATTTGTGTCCATGCATCGTCCTGCACATCATCACGTGCATCCCCTAAATCAGAGGGGACTTTCAGAGCTTATGATGTGATTGTGCCTAGATCACCATGTCTTGTAATGCACGGCATACAAAAGAAAAGAAGAGCAACTAACCTCCCTCTCTTCTTCCCCATCATCATCCAGCACATCTTCTTCACCTGCCTCAACTGGTGTAGAAAGCGCTGCTGCCCTTGTTGAACGTCCGCGACGTTCTCTGCGTTCCTTAATCTCCAAGAACTTTGACTCTGCTGCTTTTTGGCGCTTAAAACGAGCAATCTGCAGCAAAAAGAAAAAGAAGAAAATTCATGACCGCATGAAACACACTGTGCAGGAAGCCTTAATATATAGATATAAATATCAACTGGAGAATTATGATTCATTGTCATGCCAACAAATATTCAGCAGTGTAACAATATCTAACCTTTCTAGCCCTTTTGTCAGCAAAAGTATTAGAACCACCTTGACCAGAAGATTCCAACTCTTCTTGCGGTACAAGCTCCATGGCTTCGCAAAATGAAAGGAATTCCTAAGAAAACAACCATATCAGAATACTCGAAATTTTAAAGACAGTAATACGTGACAGGACTTACATTACAATCATCACCAATTTTGCGAATTATGAGTACCTTCAATTTTGCTTGTGCTGCCTTCAGAATCTGTATCCTGTCATCTTGTGAAACTTTTTCTGTCAGCTCACCTAAATAATATGGCACCTGTAAAAGCAGATAGTTAAGATCAATGTCCACATGCCAACCAGGGGAGCTGAAATCCACTGATTTATACATGTACATGCCTGCCCTGCACAGAGGATGGAGAGCCCCTAAGCAGTGTTGATTACTGTCAACCAAGGTCTAAACTCAACACATTTAAGTAACAAGGGTTTTTTTATTTAAAAAAAACCCAATGATTAGAAGGCGTGCATTGCTTTCTTCCCCTACAGAAAGAACATTCTGTCTCCACAACAGCCTATCGAGAACAACACCAATTTCGTTCGATAATGCATCTCCTAAGCAAAAAAGCCTATTTAGATCATAGAACATGCCCCAACAATCATCAAGATGTAAATCTAGAGACCCTATCAAAAGATGAAATAAAAAATAGGAAATTCATCATCAAATCCTAGAATTGACGTAAGAAGCTTTAATCGAGTCCTGTGACTAACAACCAAAGACATATATTCACTACATGGGCCAGGGAACATTCTGCGAAATAGGAACTCCAGCAACAAATCCTAGAATTGACGTAAGAAGCTTTAATTGAGTCCTATGACTAACAACCAAAGACATATATTCACTACATGGGCCAGGGAACATTCTGCGAAATAGGAACTCCAGCAACAAAAATTCCAGTGTTTGAACTGAGTATAAAGGAGTGTCTTTGTGCAACCATTTGGAAGCCCCAAAAAGATAAGTCTACAGCACCAGTATGGCTCCACATTGAATTCCAACTCGTTGAGCGAAAAAGGAATCATGGGATTTCTCACTCAACTATGAGGCATCACTGTGCAATTACGCACCCATAGGTGCCACAATTGGTAACATGACAATTTTTACAGGAGTGGCAAAAAACAAAAGCGCTGGAATTTATCTAGTAAAGGCTGCAGACAACGTGAATCCTCCAAGCCTACGCAGTGCCAAAAATACCGGCACCGCAATACTCTTAGATGCATATAAAGAAGGTAGCTTTTCTGAAAATGGTAGCAATGAAACTATTATCGCCAACACTACGGCTTTCCAAAAGTGTTCTGCTTTTACAAATCCATTCTCCATTCTTGCTAGCCAAACCATATGTGACGGGTAATCATAGAGACTTGTGGAGGTCATTAAACCCAAAACCTAAACCTTACTGTTCACAAGAGATCAACGTACACATGCAAGTCTTAATTCCGGGAAAAGTTTCAAACTTTAATACCACGCAACATAATTGCCTCATTCAACCATAAGCATGCCTCCTACTTTTTGCAGCAATTTCAGGCAGCCCCAGATCGCAGAGAACTAATAAGCCTCAAAATGAACAAATATATCAGCAAAATAAAAGAAAAAAAAATACAAGAAATTACCAGGAGATACTTGAGATTAGCAGTGCCGATATCGTCTTTCGTTTCATTAGTAGAAAACAATCCTAGTTTGCCTATCATATCTTCGCACTGTTGGAGCACCTGACACCCCTTTTTTATAGTCTCCTGCAAAACTCACACTCCGAACATCAGTTAACCTAATTCAAACCAAAAATCAGACTACGCATTTCTAAACATTTGAAAAGATGATTCACTACCTGATCAACGGATGATTCAGATGCCATTTGATGGATCTTGCGAGCTTGTTCGAAGAGAGAAGGCAGCGTCATGTCTGCCATCTTCGATTCCCCCATAATTGACGAGATTTTCAGAGAGAGAAAGCGTACGAAATGGATTTGAGGTTCGAAAAATTAGGGCTTTTCAGTGGCCAGATTGAGATTGAGATTGATATTGAGATAGAAATGCTGGCGATGGCAATTTGGAGAAAGAAAGCACTGGAAATTTTTGTAGGAGAGAGACCGAACCAGCAATACGAGAAATGGGGAACATACTAGAATTTTTATACAGCCCGGCGTGTGCTTGAAATTGGCACCTGTTTGGGCCAAGGGCTAGTTCTAGAAAACTCTGGGCCATTTGGGCTATGACTCTTGACCCACCACCCTTTTTATCCGATTGGGCCACTCTATAAGGAGTTCAATATGGGCTTCTTGAAGGGAAACGGGAAACCCCACCTCCCTCCTTTTTCTTTTCTTTTTTTCCTTTTTTCTTTTTGGTGTATGTAATTTAGATGTCTTTTTATGTAAGGCTCGAGTCTTATGTACATTGAGTTCTAAGTTTCATTCTTCTCTTTACATGTATGTTATAATCATGCTCTATTGCGCTATATATATCACTCATTTGAATATATATATATATATGTATGTATGTATGTATGTATGTATGTGTATGTATGTATGTATGTAATGCTAGCTATCGTACTGACTTTATAATAATACAATGTAGCAATAGAAGATAAAGTGTTACCTTAGAAATCTAGGGGTTTAAGGGATAGAAATCAAACTAATCAATATTGTAAACATATATATAAAAATAGCACTATTGAGTGAAGGTTACGTTTCACTTTACCTGATATCAACAATATTACAAGTAAGTTATCCGAAGGAAAAATTGATTATCGTGAATGAATTTATTCATGATTGTATGACTTGGATGGATAGGTCCAAGGTTAACGCAGTAACAAGCATACATGCTTTCTTGGATAGGTAGATCAGTCATGTTTTTTTTTTGTTTTTTGAAGAGGTAAGTACAAACCTGTGCTAAGTAGCACTTCTCTCAAGGGTTCTACTTGCATAATCATCCCGAAGAATACATGTGACTCAGGAGAAGGAGAAATGAAAAATGTTACATCATTTTTGAGCAGCACCCCCCGCTTTGCAATCCAATCCGCTGCCAAGTTGCCTTCCCGAAAAACATGGGAGATGGAGGCAGATGTGAAAAATTGTAGCATAGCTTTAATATCAGGGACCGGCATTTGAATCCTCCAAGAAGTATGGATACCTCCCTTAACTGCCTGAATAACAATCTGGTTGTCCCCCTCAATGTGGATATACTTGACACTAGCGTCTTTAGCGGCTTTAATGCCATCTCGTAAAGCTGTAGCTTCTGACACTAAAATATGTGCCCCGACTTGCAGTGGTTGGCCGTGGCTATTTCGCAGGACGCACTCCGTTGCTGCACCTGCTAGAGATAAGCTTCTATCGAAGTTGAGTTTGATAACACCATATAAAGGTATGACCAGTCATGTGTTAGGGCTTTACTATTGACAAAGTCAGAAAGTGGTAGCTCCTAATTCATTTGACCAACGAAAAGTTTGCGTTATAGCAATTAGTACTAGTATTAATTAATACAAAGTCAAGCATTAACCACGCTGTAGGGTCGTGATGTTGGCCATTAAATAACTTCTTTAATCCAATTTGAGAAAGCAGCGCAGACCACGCCTGCATAGGGCAAAAGTAAACCCTCTTTTCAATATACTAAAGCCACGCCCACGCATGCATGTGGACGCGGGTTTTTAGTAATTAAAGCTATCGATTACGTTTCCACGCATATAGAAAATATTGGTCACATGAGGGTGGGAAAAAAATGATAAGGGCAGTCTGGTGTACATGCATCTCGCGTTTACGTAGATTTTGAAAAAGGGTCATACCATAAGGGGTGAATCGTAGGCATAAATTAAGAAAATAATGCGAATAAATACATATAATAGATTATTTATCAAATGAAGACCGTTATAAATCAACTCAAATTCATATTAAATATCACATTAGTATATAATAGTTTAATAAATTTCCTTTTTGATTGTTTCTTATTATTAATGAGTAGATATTATTTATATTTTTCAAATTAGGTTTGGAATGAAGACAACCTTTATAATGTTATGTTAACATAGGTATAATAATTCTTGAGAGAAGAGCTACCTAATTGTCGTATTATTGACCATTAAAAAAAATTTATAATTAATTTTTTATTTTTTATTCATTATTGCTGATAATTTGGTGAATGGTTTTAGAACTGATTTCTTTCTCTTCCCCCTCCATTATTGCCGTTAGAAAACTCACATAACTTGCACATGATACTCGATAATATCAGTATGTGAATAACCGTTATTTAAAAATTAAAAATAATTACGATAGAGATCCTACAACAAATAAACGACAACTGCCTCAATATCTACTAGTACGAAGAACCAAACCACGTCTACTTTCTCTTTCTTCATAATAAGAGACGAAATTAGATCACTGAACCATGTTGTAATTTCAACAATAGAGTGGTTTGGTCACCTTCTGAACAAAATATATATAGAAATTTGGGTTAGTTTCCCTGTTTCTTCCAATTATTCTGGTGACTTTACGAATTCAAATCGAATCCAACCAGTCAAAGATGGAGCCCATTAATTCATGGAGGAGTCAGTTTGACATGCGGGTTGACCAGGCCCAGCCGACCATCCTCCGTGGCACTCACTTATCCACTTATCGTTTGCCACGTGGTGGTCCGCACAACAGGTCAACAGACTCAACACTGAGAACATTTTTTCTTTTTTTTATTTATATTTTGAAATTTGAAGCACACCGGCTAATTCTTTCAACTGCTAACCAACATCAACATACACGTATAGCTTCGTCTCCCCCTCTCCTCTATCTTCTCCCTCTGCAAACTGTCAACTCTCTCTCTGATTCTCTCTCTAGAGTTGGACGATATCAAAACGATGCCGTACTGCAACGTCGACAACGGTGGAACCCGAATTTTCTACAGAACTTACGGCCATGGACCCATCAAAGTCCTTCTGATTATCGGTACATTTCTCTCTCCTCCTCGTATTTTTTTTTTTGTTGAAAGTTTTGGGGTCTGATTGTAGATGATTTCATCCGGGCAAGTGTTGAATTTTGATTGGAAATTGAATCAGGGTTGGCTGGGACCCACGATTCTTGGGGGCCTCAAATCAACGGGTTGGCGGGAACTGAGATCCCCAATGACGAGAAATCAACGGTGGATGATGGAGATTCAGGCAATGCCGGCGGTGTGGAGGTTTGCGCTTTTGATAATCGGGGTGTTGGTCGGAGCTCCGTGCCCACCAAAAGATCCGAATACACGTAAGTTCCCCTTCATTCTTGATCAAATTTGTAAATTTAGGATCTTTTTTTTGGGGGGTGTTTGGGAAGAGGGAGGTGGATTGGTGATGAAGACGGATTCAAAGAAAAGTCCTTGTAAAACCCAACAAGTCTTAATCTGCACTATGCCCGCTTCCATATTGGCTTTTTTCTTTTTCTTTTTTGTTTTTATTTTGTTTTGGATAGGCTAGTTGAATGGTGGCACATTGAACAAATATATTTAGCTAGGCAGATATTACTTGCTTCACTTATGTGCTGCACTGGTCTATGAGCATGGCAATGCTGATAAGATATGCATGAAAGCTGCAATCTTTACTATGAATGAGTTTTCTGACTGTATCAGCTTGGATTAGAAGATTATTCTGGTTTCCAAATTGTTGGCTTCTTATGAATTTTGTTTGGATAACTGACATTTTAATGTTGTTGGGTACAGAACCACGATAATGGCGAAAGATGCTGTGGCTCTAATGGATCATCTGGGTTGGAAGAAAGCCCATGTCTTTGGCCATTCAATGGGTGAGTCATGACTTCGCCACCAAATATTTGTCAGGTGACATTGAGTTCTCTCTTTTCTGTCCTCTTGCATGAGTTTAACCTTTCTTTTGTGTTGCAACAGGAGGTATGATAGCTTGCAAGTTGGCCGCTCTAGTACCGGATAGAATTCTCTCCTTGGCTTTACTCAATGTGACCGGTGGTGGATTTCAGTGTCTTCCGAAGGTACGACAACTCTCAATGTTGTACGTAGTGCTCTCGTCCCTGCAATGTGCTACGTGTTCTCGATAATGATCTCTTCTGAGAGATATCATGATTGTGTTTCGTTATATTGATTAGAAGCCATAAATTTGTAACAATGTGACGGAGATAATTGTAGTGCTTCATCTAAAGGTCATGGTCATATGAGGCTTTCCTGTCTCTATTATCAGCAGGAAAGTTTGGCTTGTCAAAGCATGGATGAATCTTCCTTATCTCTTCCTGGAAAAATGTGGCTAATCTTGGGTGTTTCCATGTCACATTTTTGAAAACATTCTTTTCAAAGTGAAAAACGTGTAAATAGTTCCAAAGATATGAAGGGCCAATGGGCCACTTTCACATCCTAATAGCTATTTGACAAGAAGAAAAGCGTTTTCCATGTTCAGCATAGCCTCTTTTCTATTCATACTTCAGATTATGAGTCGTGAAAGAATTTGCTTCTCTGTGAAATTTTTACAAGAGGCCACTTGTAAGCTTGTCCCACCAAGCCAAGATTGGCCCACTAAGCCCAGTCTGCCCAGATAAGGCTACCAACAAGGGCCCACCTCCCAAAAAGATGGGTTTAATTTTACCTTGTAGAGTGATGCCTGAAAGCCTTGAATCCCAAATAGGCTGTTTGGAAATGATGGACAAAGCATGATTGGCACACTCTCTGTCATGCTTCAGCTTCATGAACCTGATCAATAGATTTCTGTTTAAGGCTTTAAGTGGTCTTAGTTTCTCTGGCAGCTTCAACCCTGAATAGACTGTCCTTTGATGATATTTAGTGGAGCCTTACACATGGATTTTACCTGAAGGACTTCGATACGTGATGCAATGGCCCATTTCAAATCTGGCAAACCAAACCAGTACCTTGGTGCCTCGGGACCATGGAAACTTATATGCAATTTACCCCAAATTGTTTTCCCTTGAACCGAAATTTCACCCACTTTGAATCTGGGGCCCTTCAAATGTGATAATGATGTAAATTTCTCCCAGGAGTTGTTGTCTAACTTATGAAGACATGTTTCCACCTACCACAAATGCTAGATAGTGGAGCTTCTATATCTGAACAAGTGAATGTATGTACTGTGTGGGCAAGTAAGTGAAACAGAAAGTTAACATAGAATATCTTTGACCAGCCCCTGGTTGGAAATCCATGAGTCTGAAGGTTGTCTCTTGACTTCCCGAGATTCTGTTGTTTGCAGGAGAGGATTGTCTTTCCACCTCATACACCATATTCTTGATGCTTAAACAACCAACCCATACTTATATATGCAGATTGAAAATGTTAAGTGCATTGCTATTGGTTAGATAGAGAATCAATGAGGCATTTTGTTTTCTTATTCTTTTAGGAGGTCGCCATATCCTCATATGTCCAAAATAATGCAATTTCATACTTGAATTTCCTGTGCTGACCTCATCGTATTGTTTCTGTTTCAGCTCGATCGATTGACTATATCAGTAGCCATACGTTTCTTGTTGGCAAAGACACCAGAAGATAGAGCTGCTGTGGACTTGGACACGCATTACAGCCAGGTAGATTGTTCTTCTTGCTTTATGCTGCATATATTGATAAATTCAATCAGAAGCTAAAAAAATAAATTTTGAATGCTTACTAGGCAATGGCTTAGTACTCACCTGGTGTGCGATCTGTACAGGACTATCTTGATGAGTGTGTTGGACAGAGAACCAGACGAGCAATTTTATATCAAGTAAGAAGACGGTCTCGGACCTAATTATTTCAGTTGATTTAACTTACTTTCAAACTGGACTACGTCTCGGCTAAGCTACTAGTTTCCTCCCCTTTTCTTCCCTTCTAAAAGTGTAACAAATATTTTAAGACCACATGAGGTTTGGTTTCCGATGGCTGCATAAGTTGTGAATAACTTCTGATGATTGGATATGTGTTGCACGTGTTTGACTTCTAAGTTTGTGATGCAGGAATATGTCGAGGGTTTATCAAAAAGTGGAATGCAATCCAGCCATGGTCTTGAAGGTCAGATTAACGCATGTTGGAACCATAAAATGACCAGAACAGAGATTGAAAAGATACGCTCAGCTGGTTTCCTAATATCTGTCATCCACGGGAGGTATGTCAGTAACTCCTACCTGTGTGCCATATCATTTCGCCATTTATAGAGGACATATTCTTACGAAAAATGTGCTTTGATCTGCAGGAATGACATTGTTGCTCAGCTATGTCATGCGAAAACACTGGCAGAGAAGCTGCATCCTTATGCCAAGATGGTAGATTTACATGGAGGGCATTTAGTGAGCCATGAGAGGACCAATGAGGTATAAATGGCTTTTCACCTGAAAATTTCTGGTTCATGGACTATTCTATTTCGGCTACATATTCAGAACTAAAACATATAATAGTAAAAAGTTTTTCCTTAAGGTTCTTTCTTGTGAAGAGTGACGCTTTTTAGGAGGAGATGTCCTACATGATCTTTTGGATGTTTTAAATGCTTTATCAAGATTAAGGTTGCAGGAAAGCAGTTGCGTACGTAGCTGTGAATGCAGTTTGACTAACAAGTTTACTTGACTAAACCTTTAGGTTAATGAAGAACTCTTGGAGTTGATCAATGCATCAGAATCCAAGACAAGTCCACACGATTGGACAAATCTACCTGATCAAGTGAGCTCAGGTATTCATTCTTGCTTATTGCAAAACCTACCTTCTGTTTGCCTGTGCAGGGCTGCATCCGTAAACTCTGGATATTCTGTTATTCATCTCTGTCAAACAGATATTCATATTTGTGGTTCGTTTTTCAGATTGGTTTGGGACATGGAAGGTGTTGAGCATCGGAAACTCAGTGTCAAGAAGCAATTTATCTTCCATGTATAAAGTCATGGAGAGATTAAACCAGTTCGTGGTTTGTCTGTTTGGAGTCTTCGTGCTCATGCTTGAGAATGCACGAAGAGTAGCGGGAAGACTTAAACCAGTCAGGGTAGGATCTTCCCTCACCTGAGTCTTCCTAGGGTTACTGTTTGTTTCTCACGGCCAGCCCATGGGTCTCCTGGAAAGAAATGCAGCAAACTTATGGGATTTGAGCCTTTGAATCGAAGATTAACAAACAGATACATATTGAAGCTAAAAACCGAAGGAAATTGGCTTTGAAGAAATTTGTTTTGTGGGATGAAGTTTCACTTGTAATGAGATTATATGACTCTGAATTGAAGAGGTAGCCAATTTTGGTGTCTCTGAGGGGTGAAATAGAAAGGAAGAAAGGTAGTGTATGTTTTTTTTTTTTTTTTTTTTAAATAACACCCTCCATTCCTCTTCTCTGTTTCTGGAGGATCTGTTCATGAATCATGATGTCACTTTCAGTAGAAAAATGCTGAAATCCCATCTTGTAATCGAAACTGTTTGTATAATGAACTGATCATAATTGTGAATTATATTATTCTTAATTGCATGCACCCATTGTACTGATACTAGGAAAATCAAGATATATACAGTGCTGCATAAATAAGAATGAAAACATACGACAACACAGTATACTTTCACATGAATAAACAAGAGACAATCTAAAAACAGTAAGGTTGTCGGAAACTTACCCTGACATTGTATGTTATATGTTCATACTTTTGAGATACTTGCAAAAATACTTGTATAGATAAGACTGTTTACATCTAGATCTCTGCAAATTTCATTGAAGCAGAAATTTCCGAACTCGAGACTCACAGAAGGAATGAATATAATGCAGTTCCTTGAAATGGGAGAAGGTGTTGCCGAGAGAGAGAGGGAGAGAGAGACGTGGGGGAAAACATATAAGCGCAAGGTCGAGCCTAAGTGTAGTCCAATGGTGACAAATAATAGAATGTAAGATGCCAGTGGAATATACGGATATGCTTACCATCTCTATCTGCATTCATTTCATGGTGTTATGCTGCTGTCTCTCTCACTATCATCTCAATTTAGTGTCCTCATTCATATGGTTTGCTTTAATTTGTGCATCCCTTATGTTGTCCCTAATTCACTTATAAAATTAATTTTATACATTGACTAGCAATTTATCATTTTTCTTACTATCTTTTTGAATGTAGAAAAAATTATGAATGTTCGGTTGATGAGAATAGATTCAAAATTTTAATGATTGATACTATCATTCAAAATAAAACCAACCCGATGAATATTTGTGGGTTTTAATGAAAAAATAAATTCATAATTATGATAACGTTGGTTAGAATCTCCTTTGTGATGCTGGTAATATCTAACGGTAATTACCCTAATAATTAAAGATGCAATTCATACTAGACGGTTGATGTTTGTGGATGATCCAATGCCTATATGGTATTCAGGAGACATGCTAAGTGTCACGGACAAGAGTATCACGTCGGAAAAGTGATGGGAGAATTCTGGGCTTATAAGCGGTGGCAATACACCCTCCATCAGACCGGCCTTTCGGAGATAAAGTAAGGAACTCGTGACATAAAAGCATCATCTCTCGATGTGAGACTGGTAAAATAGAAGGGCTGGGATCTAAAAAATAGAAAAACGATAGCCTATACAAAAACACAAAGGCCCAATGACAGGCCCAGATCTAATAAGCCTACCTCCTGAAACGATGCGTTTTCGGACGAAAGGGGTTTTGCCTTAGGAGGTAAAAGGTTCAAGCTTCTTCGGCCACTATTGGCCAATTCTGAGGAGGCAGAAGCCACAACAATGGAAGCTGCACAAACCCTTCCCTCCCAGTCCCCGTGGCAGTTCAGCTGGTCAGTCTCTCTCTCTCTCTCTCTCTCTTTGTGGGTATACTTGTGCACAGTGAAAATCTTATCTTTATCGAACAAACTTCAGCTCGGACTAGTTGTTTTGGGTCATTAGGTTCAAACCCACAGCTTAAAAGCTGTGGAATTTGAGATTCTTGCAAAAGTCTTCTTCAAAAGCTTCAAGAATGCTGGGAGTTATGGCATGTATTTGTAAACCCCTATTTTGGATCTTTTTAGTTTCTTTGATCAACTTTGGTGCCCATTTGATTTGCAAATTATCCAAGTGAATTGCAAGTTGTGTCATATGAGATGAAATTTTTATTAGTGGAAGCTTGATACTTGTGTATCATTTTGATTTAATCTGGACCATCAAGCTTTGATGATGTAATTTTTGAAAAAAACCACTGTGAACCTATCTTTTATGCTTGTTTTAGTGATAGGTAAATTGGGAGCTTGATATGGCTACAAGATGTCTCTCTACCCACTAGGTGTAAGGCTGGGTAAGTAAGTATATTTGCATAGTTTCAGATCCCTCTTCGGTGGGATCTATTCTGTCTTCGTAGTGTTAATCCCGCCTTAGTAGAGCCTAGAGTAATCTAGGAATAGGCCCCCTTACCCTTGTGAGCAGAGATTCAAATATCAATAGAAATCTAGATAAGACACGGTTTGCAACTTTTCTAATGTTGGTGAAAAATTGGTCCGATAGTTTGATAAAGGCATTCGAGCAATGGCTTGAGTAAAATACGCTCTTAGTGGACATCAATTTATTTGTGTCTTGGAGTGCTTTGTCTTGCATTGTTTGTTGTCTGTGAATCTGCACTAGCTTATTTTTGTTAGGCTAATGAAGGGGATGCTTTTCCTTCCCTTTTGTTCCATAATGAGACTTCAATTATTACTTGATATGCAGCAACTTGGAAGTAGATTTTGAATCAGAAGAGAAGGCTTCTATTGTGTACTCATCACTAAATGTTGATAAAGAGGTGATCCCTCTTGATTTTAAACCTTTCATTGAATTCTGTAATTAGTTTCTAGATTATCTATTGAAGTGGTATTTGTATGCAGTTGCAACCGGACAAAGTTAAGAGGGTGATGTCGGTTTCTGGTGGAAAGCTTGCTGTGTGAGTTTCTTTCTGAGTAGAAATGGAAGTTCTATAGTTTTTGCATTATGCACCCCGAAATCACTGACTACCTTCCCCCCCCCCCCCCCAAAATGAAGATGCCAATGTGATTTTTAGTTTCACAGGAAAATAAGAGTCCCATCCGTCTTTCTATATTACTTCCTCAATTATTCTCAGTTTTTTTTGAAAGTTGGTTCTTTTGGGGGGGAGGGGGGGGGGGGGCGCCTCTGGATATGTGTGTAAGTGGTCAGTTTTGAGGGTAGGAACCGATTTTACCCTTTTGCTGCTTGTTGCATTTGATTATTCAACTTCAGCTGTGTATTTTCTGTCTGAATTGCCATTAAATGGTTTTCTTGAAGTAGGACAGCTTCACAGCCAAAAAGTGTACATATTCCATCTGTTTCTCTCTCTCTCTCGATCTCTCTCTCTTTCCCCCGCTCTCTCTCTCTTCCCCTCCCTACTCCTAGTTTCTTCGTTTGGCTTCTCTACAACTTTCTTATTATATCTCTTATACAGGCATTTTGAAGCAGTAGAAGCTAGATTCCTTCGTGCATCATTCAGTGCTTTTGTGGATGTTCTGACACTTGCTACCCGAACCATTGAAGAATTCGGCCGAAAGATGGAATTATGACACATTTGCTCTTCATTATGAACAAAGCCTTTTCTATTCTAGTTGTATGCTATTCCATGTAAATTTTTTGCATGATGGAGCTGTCCTGATTGAGGTGATATAAACCTGTTCCTTTGCGAGAAAATCACCTGTATTTCTATGTAACCCTTGAGATTAGTATGCAAGTTGGGTTGGTATCTGTATCACATTCTTGTTAACCATATCTCAAAAGAAGAAAATCCTTCTCTTTGAAATTGTGCAATAACAGGAGCTCTTATGTAGATCCCACTGAGAGCCGAGAAAAATGCTGGGCTGCAGCCAGATAAATGTACACCCGTCTCCAAGTAAAGATGAGGACTGGCAAAAGCTAGTAAATGGGCACATTTAGCCACATTGAAGAGAGACCTGATCTGCTCTGCTTGCGGCAATGGTGCAAGTTTCTTTATCCATAAAGCTTCCGTAACCATGGCCGTAGCTATGATGCAGATTGCAGAGGCATCGCGTAGAAGTTGCATTCTTATTGAATTAGTTCTGGCTGGAAAATATATATTAAATCACTATCACAGAAAACGAGGTCTGGGTATGTAATATTGGTGATGAATGGTGTATTATAGTCTTTACTATAGCTTTTGTACTTCAAATGAAAACCCTGCATCCACAATTCACATCCCGCGTAGTCTACTTTTCTGTTGCTTCTTCTCCTGCTCGCATTGAAGTTACAGTCCAAATCAAAACTGTCTTTCATATTCCTTTCTTGATGCTTGCTTTAATGACCCCCCTGCCGCTGAAACACACTCCGACACCCCCCCCCCCAAAAGTTGGAAAGAAAAAGAGAAGGAAATATTCATCTAATCACTTGGAAATGGTGTCAAGAACAGGTAAAAAACTGTCCGTTTTACCAACCCAAGGAAGTATGCCGTCGCAAACATTAGGGAAGTGTATCTTGTTAAACCATGAATTCGGATTTAGGCAGTACTTACAGTGGGTGGTGGTTATTAGAATTTTAGAACGCTTTCATGGGTATTTCGCCCTTCTGAAGCTAAGCTTTGAGTATAATAGTTGATCTTCAGTCTCTATGACAAGTTGACAACATGAGAGAACGCAAAAAACATTCACTTCAGGTATGATCAAATAGCAGTTGACCTTGTATTAATGCCATCAATGTTGGTAGTCTATACTGGCTTTGGTATAGGATGCATAATAGCAGCTGGACATTGACTAAGCACATCTGACCATTTTATGAGGATCAAAATATGAGTACTCCTATAGAAATAAAAGAAAAAAAAATGTGAAATGACATTTTTAGGGCATTTTCCTCGAATTCCACTTCTGATGATTCTCTCAAATATTTGTCTTCAGTATTCATCCAAGTAGGTATATAACATGTCATCTTTCTTTGATTTCCGCCTGCTAAGCAAAGCCTTAAGCAAACGCTTGCTTTTGCTGGGGTGTCGCTCCATGTCCTTTTCTTTTGGCTTCTCCTTCTCATCATGGACTCTCATTGAGACTGATTTCCAAGACTCTGAAGGATACTGCTCAAAATACAACAGATGTCACATAAGCATTACTTAGAGTGAAAGATGCTTCAAATAAAATTACACCTGCTTTTAGATGCAGAGGGCGGGGGACAGTGTCCTTCCTTACCCGTTGCCTTTCAAGGGCGGGGTTTGGAGTTGTTGATCGACTAATGCGTTTGGGTGTTGTTGATCTTGAAGCAAGTGATCCAGAGCGCAAAAGAGGAAACCGATGTGGTGAAACTGATCTTTTGTCTGATCAGACAAACCAAGTATGTTAGCAACACATTTCGGGGGTTGGGGGGGGGGGGACAAAAGGATTATTTTCAGATAGCCAACTAAGCCCTTGAAGTACTAACTTTGTTCTTTTCTGGCAGTGTTGCCGATGAAGGAGAAGGAGCCAGGTAACTGGGACGGTCTACCAGCAGGTGAAGTGGAGCGCCCTCTTCTGCATGACATGTGACCACGAGATTAGTAATGAAAATGACAATAACAAGAAACGGGTAGTAATCTCATGATAAATGTCTCAAGAATTGCGTTTACCTGACAAATGAAGGGGTCTTCTCTCTAACTGTGGCTCTAACAGCTGGAACAAAGAGTTAAAACAATAATAAAATGGTTAACAAAATATGGGGCACAAACAACATACAGGAACAAACCAATGCAGCGAAAACAGAAGGCAAAGTGTACCACTCCGGAATTGCAGCCAGTCATCCTCATCGATGCCACAACCTTTGTGTTTTAGACCTGAAAGATTGGAAGGGTTCACGGTCTGCCCAGCTGAAATGACACCAGCAGCCACCATTAGAATAAAGAACAACTATCTGGCACAGAGTTTCAAATGAAGCACTGTGAAAATAAAAATAAAATCATTTTCTTGCCTGGCAAGACATATCTTTTATGGTATCTCGGAGTATTTATGACTGACGACTGCTGTGCCATGCCCTCCCGATCGATATATTCTTGGCATGTTCGTAATCTCTAAGATAAAGCACCAAGAAATGAACTGGACTCAGCAGCATATTGATTTCTAGTAATTCACCTAAACAGAAGCTACTTTAGACACAACTGACGTGCAAACCTTTGCATCCCATTTTCCATCCTTATCGTGCATCTCATGAACTCCCATCTTACCCAGCCTACTGCCACCATATATCACCTAAAGTACTTTTTGCTGACAGGCGACAGCTTCCTTTCAGAACTTATCATATGCAGTGAAGAGTTCAGGGTGTTCAACAAGTCTTGTGCAATCATGCCAACCTTCCTTTGCATGACTAATGTTCTAATCAAAGTAGAATTGTAGAACTTAAATTTGACGAAGATTCAAAGAACCACTCAATGGATGAGGCTCCACCAACCATAGTGCCATAGGTCAGGTTAGACTAGGAATCCCATGAGCTGCAACCATGATTAGTAACTGTAGCTTGACTGCTCTAAGTCCTCGTCCAATTCATACCACAAAAATTGCCTCTTTTTCTCAATTCAAGACTCAAAACCAGTATCCAGGAAATCTGCAGTTAGACTCCTTAAATAACTAGTTATATTATGTGGTTCATTTATATTCAGGAAACTTTGTTTAGATAATATTTTGGAAATATTGACAGAGCTACATACTGTTCAAAAGATTGGTAATATCCACAAACCACCAATTAAATCCATATATAATACGAAATGCATGCACAAGAAAGCTTGATGAGGAATACTTTTTACCCGTTGATTCCTTGCCATCTACATTCACACATCGTCACACATCTTAAGCAGATCAAAACTAACAGAAAATACGCATCAGTGCCAGTCAGTAGATATGACTAACCTGTTCAATGCATGATACACGGAACTCTGTATCAGAGACTTCTTCAACCTTTTCATCAAGAAGATCATTCACCTTATATGTTACTGAACCCAAGTGATCTACTGTGTTCACCAAAGCTTTAATAGCATAATCCTTCAATGTGTCCACAACTCTGCAAAGTCGGAGATATAATGGGAAAGCTCAGCCTTGTACACAGAAAAATGGTTAATTTCCAAAGAAACAGGCTGCTCAGGTGACTGACATCTGTTTTTGGTCATCGTTTGTGTAAGACAGTTCAAAATACTCAGCTGCAGAGTAAAGCTGCGACCGTAAATTCTTCAAATCCTAAACACAAGATGACAAAAGGCAAAGTGGGCAATCAATCATTTGGCGACTTCAGTTAACATCCATCCTTCAAAAGTAAATCTGATAATTAAGATATACTGGGGAGTACTCACTATATAAACCCTAAACAGGTAGAGTAAAAAATTGAGAGTTAAAAGGAGTCAACAACAGTAAGAGCTCACCTCCAATATTTCATAATATCCAAACACCAGACACAGGCAAGGAAGTAAAGAGTATAAACTAAGTTTTCAGTACTTCATACACCCCTACCAAACTGAGGCCTAAGAGAAAGGGTATTGTCCTTCATATACGAAGATAAAAGCAAAAGCAAAAGCAAAATAAGACTATAAAGCCTAGGTTTAGTATTTGCTAGCATCCTGCAAAATACTCAAGCATGAAGTACCATAGTTTGGATTATGTACCTTAAGACTGTCTGCAAAGAGCAAGCTCTGATGCATGGACATCTCATCATAGTTGGATGGACGATGTATACTGGTCAATGTCTCCATGAAGGAGAACACCGAACGTCAGAAACTGCTAACCCTGAAAAAATTATGATTCTTCAATGGATTTTCTAACAAAGTGCCTAGTATAACAAATTAATAATGAAGACAAACTCGGATTCCTTGGACATAAAAGCTCAAAAATTCCAACTGGAATCTATTATCTACAGAAGGCATTAAAGGAAAGACAACCCACTTGAAACCTCAAGTAGGCAGTTACTTAAGGCTTTCTGCTCAAATTCCCTATATTTACAGCATCATCATCAGAATAAAGGACAAGGGAAAGGAAAAAAGAGGGATTTCAGGAATGTTTCTAGTTGCTGAATAAATATAAAATGGAGGTTGGGGAGCACACAGATATCTAATCACTTGATTTCATCAGGACATGCTCAAAAAGTAGTATTTTACAAATACTTACGCATATATCTGTACTGCCCACAAAGCAAAATCATGGCAACATTGAAGAATTTTCCCTTTCACAGATTAGTACCTTCAAACAGCTCAATTTGTCCCCCTACTTTGTTGAATCTTCACCAATACTCATTTTGTGAAAGAGAAACAGAACTTTGGAAAGCATGCCCTTACCTTAATCAATCCTTTCAAAACATAAAGAATAAGATTACACATAATCAGGGGAAAGAATTCATGATTATTGAAAGAAAAATCTTCTAACCCTCACAAAACCCAGTTCTCCCAACCCAGTTCTCCCAACCCATAAATTTGAGTGACAGGAGCACATAGCTTTCAAATCCTAGAAAGACTACCATTGAAAATAAGCAACTGCTTCTTGAAAACTGACTATCTTAGTTCATTATTCTGCTCCTATTCATTGATGAAGCAAAATGGTAACCTTAAGCTTCATTCATTTCTTCCAAATTCTGAAAGAATCGTTCCCAGCAACAAAATTCACCAACTTTTCCTCATAACCCTGAACACCCACCTCGAAAATTCAAGATTCCAAACTATAGTTGCCAAAACAAAACGACAAGAAATCCCCAAAAGGAAACCAAATCAAATCAAAATCATCGAAAGCTAATAAGAAGTAGCCGATTTCCAAAACAAATGAAGGCAGGTAAATAAAGAAGCAAACCTGGGATAGTAAGTCGTTATGGCAATTCACAAACACCCAAATTTCCTGCTTTCTCAGCTAAGTAAATTAGAAAGGTGGGGAACTCCAACAACCCACGAATAATCAAGGGAAGTTGGGAGTGTGGATAGAAGGAGACTCTGAAAGGTGCCGTCTTTCTTCTTGTTCCTGGTTTGATAGGGGGTATTTGACTACTAAAAGTCTAAAACCAACTAAACAACATGAAAATGGGTGTTTAGAGGGAAGCACGTCGGTAGAGAATTAGGGGGGTAGAGAGAGAGAGAGACAGAGAGAGAAGCTTTCTAGCATGGAATGCGCAGTGACTGGGATTTGAAAACAACAGTTGTCACCTTTTGGAAGTGCAAAATTAAATTAGGTGGACATTAGAGATTGTGAGAGCACTCATTGAAGCATAAAACCTCACCATCATTCATTACACTTCTGGTGGGTACTCTTTCTCTCTCTGTCTCTTGCGTTCAACGCTTGATTTTTCTGTCTGTTCAATGATTCAATCTCCCCAGGCAGGATTTGGTGTGAGAACGGAAAGGCGTGACTATAGATCAGCCGTAGGAAGAACTAACTAGAATGAACTTGAACAGAAAATTTCTAAGTAAATAGCCTTTAGGATTAGGGCTGTCAAACCGATCAGGTCAGATCGAATTCGAATTTGTGTCGAATTTAAATGGGTGGAAAAATCCTCAACCTGAACTTAACCTGTTTATTAAACTGGTTGAAAATTTTAACCTGTACCTATTTATTGTTTAAACAGGTTGAGCTAAAATTTACCCATTAACCTGTTTAATATAAACGGGTCAGGTTGAGGTTATTCGATTACCCATTTACCCGCTAAATATTTTGACCAAAAAATGATTACTGAGCATTATCAAGAAATTTTTTGACTTTAATATAGCATCATAATACAACTATCGTCTATGATTCATAAGAACCACAATCACAAAACAAATATCAACTTAATTAAACCCCACATTTTCATAATTTTTCCTAAAAAGTACATGATAATTGGGTAAATGGATTAACTTATTTAATCCATTTAATTAAACGGGTTAAATAGGTTTTTTTTGTGTCAAAATTCTCAACCTGAACCTAACCTAATTAATTAAACGGGTTAAACGTATCAATCCATTTAATTAAATGGGTCGAAAATCATTACCCAAACCTACTTAATTTCGTGTTCGGTTCAAGTCGGTAATCGTGTCAGGTTAACTTTTGACAGCCTTATTTAGGATAGTCTAATGGTGACAAAGATCAAGGTTTTATTCCCATGAATTAATTTCTTTAAAATTTATCCGTCCAAATAACGCAAATTTTTAAGGAGAGTGTGCCTTTCCATCGTCTTTGATATCATTTCGTCCATTTGAAAGACAGGAAATTACCTGATTTTTAATACTGTTCAACTTAAACTAGATCATTTTTGACAGTTTGCATTAGAAGTTCAGAATTGGGTATTGGGTTAAATTTATGAGTTTCGAAAAATAATCAACTTTGTGAATGAAATTTTTGACTGAACAGTAAAGACTAAGACTTGGAGTGAAAATTTTACTTAGAGGATGTGATTGTCTTTAGTGACCGATCAAAATATTCATTTTAAAAGATGATTTAAATCCCAAAAAAGTCTCATCCATTGAAGCATTAAAGGTATGAAATTAATGGTGGTTGTGTCTTCATGGCTATGGCATCCCATGCTCCCATATCCCAAAAATTCTAAACTCATAAGCAAAAATTCTACATCCATCATCATATGAAAATGATTGAAACTTGAAATCTCGAGTCTCTGTTAAGAAGTCTGCTGTTCGTATTACCATTATTAAATATTTTGTTTTTATTTGATCTAAATAGTCTATACTTTACATAGAGATTTAATTTTGTCAAGTGTGTACATGATTGTTGTCAAATTAGATACTTCCTCAAGTGTGCACATGATATTCAGCTTTCATTTCATCTAAGTAGTCTTTGGTGGAGGAGTACTGGCTAGTTGGTTGACCAAAAGGAGTCACTTATTTGAGTTGGGCCCCATGGATGAATAAAGCTGAGTAGGTGCAACAATTAACAACATCCCATGATTCAATTAAGAGAGCTAATTAAGTCTAGTGCACCAAGTTACAGATAGTCCAACGAGGTTGTCTAGATCAATCGGAGGGGTTACATCTAGAGTTTAAGTCTAAGGTTTGTTAGTTATTTTTCTTAATTTTTTAAATTAATATATCGGAGACTACTAAGATTTAAACCCTAATGGTATTAGTGAACAAGTGATAAGGATGTCACTATACTAAGAGATTTGTGTACTCTAGTTTGATTTATTGTAAAATTAAAAAAAATAATAATCCTCTTAGTGTAAAATTGATTTACGGGTATATTGATGCATATTCTTGTTATTTATTCTAGCGAGAGGTTTTTTAAAAACAATCAATTAGAAAGACCTTTTTTTTTTGGTTTTTGTAAGGAATATCTGAATTTTAATCATACACGACTGAAATTGAAGGACGCGTGTTGAAAGAATATGTCTACGGGTGCAAGTAACATCGCTAAAAGTACTGAGTAAAACATATTTAAAAAAAATATTTTTGTACACTTATGAGGAGCTATTTTTTTTTTTTTTTTGACAAGCGATACAATCCCTCCTATCTGTATTTAGTTTCTCTTTGTTGTGACTTTTCGTCCCACCATTTGCTTGAGGCTTCCATAAATGCCTTCCTACAAATAACCAAATTAATCATTAATAGTTAATGCACATATCACTTAAAAAGATAAGGGTAAAAGAAAATTACAAGAACAAGAAATGAAGGTATGAGCTTACAAGTAGAAGAGAACTTTTGCGTGTTAACTTGTAGAGGCTCCCTCTTGATCTCCTAAATCTTGTAATTTTCACTTTCACTTGCACATCCACATCACAAATTCCACCATCCCAAGGTAAAATGCCCAAATTACCCTTCTTGCTCGTCTTTGGATCGCACCTCGGGCCCTTGCATTTGCCAGGCTCAAAATGGGCACTTAAGTCATTCTCACTCTTCGCCTGATCCAGTCCATCACTACTTTCATTCCCATCAAAGCCCAAATCATCAGTGACAATTGCATTTTTTGGGCCTGGGTTCTCAAAGTTCGGCCCAAAAGACACAGACCGGCCCATAAAAGGCCCATCTAAAACAGTGGTTGGGGAGGAGGACACAGTGGAGGACACCTTAGCCTCAGTGCACATGATAGGGGGAAGCTTCAGGCACCTAACACTCTTGGGCTTGAATGGGCTTAATAAGTTGGTGGTCTTGGGCCGCCCGGGTGCCTCCTCCCACTGGAACGGCACCGAGACCATCGGCTGGAATGGTGGTGTCACCAGTGGCTCTGGTGGCGGCTTATGTCTCGGAAGTGAGGATAGAGAGAGTTTAAGTGGTGTGGTGCTTGACTCATCTCGAAGTAGAAAACTCATAATTTTGGCTGTATAGGATACACAATACTTGCATTAAGAGAATATTAAAAGGATTAGATGTAAACAGCCTTATTGATAAATCGGTCAAAATTAAAATTGAGTGGATGTGAAGAAGGAGGGAGATGAGAAGAGGGCAGTAGAAGAATGTTGGGTGATGGGTATATATAGCGAGAAGAGATAAAAATGACAACGCTCCAAGCGCTACAGCTTCAGTTCACGAGGGGCATCAAGGGTTGTTGAATTTTCATACGTTGAAGTATGGGAAAGGGATAGTGGGCATCTGGATGGATCACATACACTATAATACCTACCAATAAGCAATAAGCTCCCATGACATTAAATGTTGGTCATACAATAACGTTGCAATGCTGACAGTCTTGGTTATTAACGGTCACATTTTGATGGAAAATCTCTAGCTGCCATTGGCATTAGTATTGACTTTTGTTTCAGAATGAGGATTGTTAATTTCCACATTTTAACCCTCATGGTCACCAACATGAATCTTAGCAGACATGAGTATGGAGAGATCTAAATATACAGATTCAATTTTTCCGCCGAAGTCTCGAGCTCACTTTATGCTTGGTTGGTTGATTACCTAACCCCACCTAAATAGGACCACCGACTCTTGCATTGGTGTTCTACTCTGAATCACAGAGATGAGAGATCTGCTGAGTATGAGGATAGACAACCAGAGTTCACTTCTCTGTCTAACACTACAGCATCATTGTTCATGACACCCCAATCTTAACTTTTTTGAAAGGGAAATTTTTGCATTCTGAGCATTCGAGTATGATGAATCACAGCATATACATATGTATAACCATTTGATGGTTTTTTATTTACAGTATGTGTCTCATTGACCTTCTATTTTGGCACCAATTGACTACATGACCGAATATACAACCAATCATTTCTGCAATCTTTAACAATTGATGGAGGATTTATGACACAAACCCAATTAGCCAAATCTGCCAATGGAACTAGTGACAGACCTGGTTGTAACTCTCCTCTGGAAATTGAACTCAATACAGGGTCTCTAGAAACCTCTTTTTATCATATCTCCAAGAGATCAAAAGGAGTAAAGCAGTTGCATGTCACCAACTTCAGGAACGAATTCCATCACAAGCAAGAGTGCCTTCAAGACCTCCGATAATTCTAGCAATACGGACCTCCATGCCCCTTTGAACATCCTTAAAGAGAGATTGAATTGTATCAGCAAATCGCTTCATGTCAAAGCTGGCAGATCCATTGAATTGCTCAGAGATCCCGACAAATCCAGAAGCAAGTTTGGATTGTATCTCCATCAATTTCTGCCCTGTTGCAACAATAAATCTCTGTAGCTGGAATGTCTCCTCGAGGAAGTGCTCGAGTGCTTCTGTCTCCTCCCTTGATCTAGTTGAGCCGGGCACTCCTTGCTTTACATGTAAATCCTTATCCCCCTGAAGAACACATTACAAGCATAGTCAACCAACAGGGCAGGCTAAACATAACTAAGCAATGCGCATTGAGAGCTTACCATCCGCTGACTAAGATCATCAGTCCTCTCTTGAAGGGATTGATACCGGCTGACTTGTTTTTTAAGCAAAGAAATCAAAAAAAGAAAGCCTTTCATTTTTAGGAACCCGTGTTCATCATTTCCGTTAATCTCGCCACTTTCTTGCACTCCAGTCAACCTGTCCAACATAATTAGTTGCTGACTTAGCCGCTTGATCTTGTAAGAAAGTCCCAAGGCATGAAGGTCCCCTTTCCATGGAGACTTATCTCGCTTGTTCAAGCAAAGTTTTGCTGCTACTTCATTCCCATTAGTTGCACAAGCAGGAAGAGGATGCACTAGAGCATCTTTCTCCTCAACGGAGGATATCGAAGTTGAAGTATCTATGGAAACAGATTCAGTTTGTTCTTCTTTCTTAGCCTCTGTGGTCAACAAATTTTTCTTCACTGGCTGTTCGTTGTCAGCTGGCTTTTTCTTTGTGAAGCTAACCTTGGACCAAACAGTATCATCAGCCACCAAAAGTTCAGGCTTAGACATATGTAACTTGGTCTTTTGAGTCCTCAAAGTGTTCAATTGCAAGGCAATCCGATCTTTCGCTATCTTCAGTTCAACTTCTCGGTCTAACAACAAGGCTTCCAGTTTCAAGTTATTACGCCAGAGTTGGGACATATCTTGATTAAGTCCTTCAATTTGGGACTGCAACCTTTTTGTTTCCAATTCAGCACTTCGTAGCTTCCTGCGATAGGCTTCTAGTTTATCTTCTTTCAGTTGCATTTGCTCCGCAAAAGCATCTAATTCTAGTTGATGCCGCTGCTCAACAGCATGATGGTACTTTTCTGCTCCTGAATGAACCCATTCATCCAACCGCGTAGCTTTATCTGACAGTTCAGAAGTAATAATAAGAGAGAAACGGAGACACATGAAAAACAGACCATAACTACAAACGCTTCAGGGGTCGTTTCCCAGAACGTGAATCACTACTTGTTCCACAAATGTATAGCTACTTATTTCACAAATTGAGCTTAATTTAGGATTCAAAATGCTTGTTCCCAGAATGTGGAGCGCAGTGGTATGGAGCATGCCCAGTGACTATATGCAATGATTTTTTCAGAGGTGATGAGTAAAATGCTGACAAAACATGGGGACATACTTACCAAACTCAGTGCTTTCTTGGGGCAAGCTTGCCCCCAAATGTGCAGAACATTCTTGATGTTCTTTAAGAACTTCTCCAACCAAATTGTCAAATACATAATCATTATCCTCCGCTCTGGTGGTATTAACATCTGACAGGCCCATGTCAAAAGACTTTACCTCTCTTTCAGTAGGGTAAAAATCAAACCTTGAACTAACTCGTCTGGCCAGCATATTTCTCCATGTATGTCTTCCATTTCTTGACCCAGAACTTGTCCTCCACCTTTTTGTTTCTGCTTCAGCCTTCTTTCTCTTGGGTTTGGATAACTTGACGTCCTTCAGGAGCATTTGTTTTTCAGTAGAATCCAATTTCGACTTCCTCATCATAGCTGACAATAACTTGTGTTTTTGCCCAGAATCCACATGCATTTTCTCAACCTTCAAAGACAGCTGCCGTACCATTGACACTGCCTGCTCCTTTTCCTCAAAGACAAAGCCAAGCTGTTGCTTAGCAGCTTCCACTTGCCTCAGTGCACGACCTAACTCAGCTTCCAGCTGACGCTGGTTGGATACAAGCTCTATAAAAGCAGTCTTGTGCTTCAGCAGCTCATTCGAATGATCCTGTGCTTCACGCTTGGTTGTCTCCTTCAATTCCTCCAAAGCAGCCTCCGCACACTTCAGTTTTTCTTCCGCCTCCTTCCTCTTCTTCTCTTCTTCCTCCAATGTCTTATACTTAGACTTCATTGAAAGTTCCATCTCATACAGTTTCCCATTCAATTCAGAAATCGTGTCATTCTTTTGTTTGTCTAGGAACCTCAACTTAGTCAGAAGCCCTCCAATTTGCTGCTGAAATCTCCTCCTTTCAGCAAACCAGCTCTGCTCCTGTGCAGCATAGATGCTAGCAACTCTGTCATTGGCTTTGGCATCTTCACTTCTTACTTTCTTCAACTCACTAATTTCCCTCTCTGCAGTTTTGAGCTTTTTGAGAAGTTCACATTTCTCGATGCTATTCACTTCTTTCTGCATTCTCCACACTAACATTCCCAAGAGCTGTGCACTCCCTTGAAGCATTTTATCCCTTGTCGCCACACATTTCTGGTCATCCAATGCTTGCTGAGACAAGTACTTCAACGCATAGAAGGCACAAGAAACACCAAAGTACATTGCACACAAGCTATCATCTCTGGCTCCTGACACAACAAGACATAATTTTGGGACACCCTCTTCCTCCATGAACGAGAATGTGCTTCCTTACCTTTGCAAAATTCATAAACACGCAGAGAACTTTCTTAGAAACGATGAAAGCTATGCATGCGTATATTAATCTCTGAAAAATTCAAATTAAGCAGATGATCAAGATGACAAATCAGTATGCCCAGGGACAAAATCAGAAGGAAAGTAAACTTACAATAAATAAAGGGCTATTGGCAGTTTAACTTAATCCCAAACGACATAACCGCCAGGAGTGAATAACCTGTTTCTTCAGTGACTGAAAGGATCAACTGATATTAAATACAAAGGGGGGGTGGTAATAACACGAAATTCACACGTTCAAATCAAAATCAGATACAGAACAGACGGCATACGGTAAATGAATCTGTGGAAATGGAGATGCAGCTTTTCAGTGGCATTCAGTGAACTTTCCCTTTTTGCTTTTCCCTGGATTACATTAAATAAAACAAGGACGGCACATCTCTATCAAACAGTTGCCTAGCAAATTGCACATTTCTGGAACCTAATAAGATGGGAGAAGGCATTTCAGTTGCTTAATGTACTAGATACTCATGATATCTTGGATGCAAAGGAGGGCAGGTTAACAGAGGAGAGTATGTATAGGAAACATGAAGATACTTCAACTTATTTGCATATCGTAATAAGGAGAGACAAGGGAAGGGGGGTAAGATTCAAATTCCATTAGAAGTCCTCCCTTTATCCCAGTTCACTTTTATTTTGGGAGTCGACGGAAAAAGGATAATAGGGGTTTTATGTGCTTATTGCCTGTGATGCATGATAAGACACGAAAACCCATTTGTCAAATTAGCGTCTAAACTTTTACGCCAGCTACAAGCAATATAACAGAACCAGCCCAAACAAACTGGAAGATGGACAGACAGCGAAATAGAAGACAACTGAAAGAAATAGCACAAGACAAAGAGTTTTGGCAACTTATCAGCCAAGTGAATAGAGACAGACAATATGAAGATGCCAATGACAGAAGGGAAAAATTGGGAGCTTGTCTCCTGATTCTATTTCTCATATTTGAAAGCAGGCCCATGTGAAAAGACTTCCATTTTCTGCTCAATAGTAAAAGTTGATTATAACATTTAACCACTTGCCTTATTTGAAATGCTGTCTAATCCAATGGAAGCCGCACAAATATGCTCAAATATAGTCAAAACATGGACCACAAAAGGTCAGTAGCAAGTAGTATTACCTTCACCAAAATCTATACAACCCATTATTGCATCCGTGAGAAGTTGACAACCACAAAGTTAACCTTTCCAAAGTGAGACCCTAACTAACGAAATTTACCAAATGGTGCAATGAACTAGCCTACTCCCATAAAAAAGGAAGATTAGTCAAAAAAGTAAGTTAATTAAAGCAAGAATTTGGGAATGGGTATAGATTAAACTCATAAGCTTAAAGTTTATCTATAAGTATCATACCTGTAAATGGTCCAAGAAAGTAACAACAGTGGATCAAGAGCATATTATGCAGAAAATGATAGCAGTTAATGAAACCCATAACTTTTATTTGACAACTATCACCAGCATTATGCATCCACCTAAGAAACCAAGGCTCCATGGTCCCAAAGAAAGAGAGAGAAAGTGCGGGAAAAGTCTCCAACTTTAGCGTGGGACCTGTAAAGCAGGAAGTTGTTCAGCAAAAGCAATACAAATCCCAATAATTAAACCAATAGATTGATGCACCAAAATAGAGACCTTTAAACCCCTAAAACCATCATTTCTATGCCAAGATCTTGCCTAGAAACTCTGAACACTTGTCGAATGCCCTCCTCATCAAGCTCGCAGCTTTCAGGATAGAATAAACCCCCATCATATTTGTGGGTCCGAATTGAATTGATTTGGGATTGGGCGAGATTCATTGAAAGCATCCCAATTTTGGTGGATTTCTCAAATACAAGGTGGGTCATAGGGAGAGAAAACCAACTAATTAACTACAGATTAGCACATCCAATTCCAAGCTAATGCTGAATTTGAGCAGCACAAAAAGAGCATAAACTAACCCCTGATTCAGGTTTCAGTTGGGACCTGGGGCGACGTACGCATCGGCTCAGCCTTGATTCTTTCATGTGCTCAAAATTTTTTGAAGTCCCTACATAATAATCAGCTGTGGTATATATACTGTAATATTTTGTTTTATCAAAATATACATATTTATAATATAATGTTTTGTTTAATTAATAGTCATAATCAAGTGCTGTCTAGTTGAGATTATTATGAAGTTCGTCATTTTTTTATTCAATCAATTTTTTAAAAAGACAAAATGGGGTCTTCTATAATAGTGCACATGATATATCACTATTAAAGCATTAACGGAGAATATAATAGTTTATTTATTTTGTCTAGTATTTAAGTAGTTGTAAGATATAGATTGAATGGCACGTTTGAGTTGAACTTAATTCATTAAAACTATGGCATGTGAAAATCTACACAATCTTTCCATATCAAAAACTCTTGAAGGAATTATGTGAGTAAACACATAAATTTAAACACATAAATTTATGTAATCTTTTCTTCACCAATTTTTTTTTTTGGTTGAAGTGTGGGCATGTTCAATCAAACAAGTTTTTCTAATTGCCTCATTGCTAGCATATTAGTTGGGGGAAGAAACTGATAAAAAAACCAGTAAACCTGTAGAAGGCCCCAAAAATTGAGCCACAGAAAGCCCACAATGAAGACTCATCCATCATGTGAAGAAGACATTTCATTTCTATTCACCTGCCTATTATAGAGAAGGCAGTTTACATTGGAAACTCGTACAGAACAGCATTCAGCTAACCCTATTTTTTCTCTACAGGTAGCCCAAGGTTACCACAATGGGAGATTACATTATAAACCGTTGGGTTGGGCGTAAGAGGTGGTGAATGTAGTTTAATATTGAACCCTATGCTTGTATTTGTCTCTAAGTACAGATAATCTTCTCTGCACAGGAAACTTCTCCTGCTTCATACCTAATCTGTTCAGGCAGTATAAGATTTTCTTCAAGGTTTCCATCACTTCCTCGCACTCGTACCCAAACTCCTTCTCTTGAATGCTGAGCACCCTCTTCAGCCGTGTGAGTAACTTCTCATCATCCTCCCCTAATCTTGTCTGTATGGACACGAGACAGTCGAGAGCCTCCCCTAACAGTAAACAACCACAAAAAAAAGGAAACAGTCAGGAGTAGGGAGGGAAAATGTACACACTTTGGTCTCCTCTTGCTTTCTTCAGGGTTCCCCCCCCCCCCCCTCTTTTGGGCTGGGGGGAAGGTGGGCATTGATCTCTTCTATTTGATTTTCAGAATGACAACATTTCAGTTTTCAACTATCTTGTGCCAGATCTCCAAAATGACAACCCCCATCCCCCTTCCCAGTTTGCCAATCTGTATTTTTTAAAGCAGGTTTACTCAGCTTTACCCCTCACAAGCAGTCGACCAATTCTAAATATCACCATTATAAATTAGTTGCACTTCCCTCAAGAGTAGAAATAGAATACTACCAACTGGAAGAGATTCATCTCCAAATGCTGCCTCACGTATGCGCAGAACTTCAATAGCAAGCCTCTCAGCTTCCTTATCCCGTTTTAAATTAAACAGAGTAACCACAAGCTGCAGCATAGGAAAAGTGAGAGATGGATCTTCAGGGCCAACAGACTTCGTCATGACCCGCAAGGACATCCTCAGCAACCGTTCTGCTTCTGCATAATTCTTCGAGAATGAATAGGAGGTCGCAAGGTTAATGTAGTGGGTGGTCAAGCTAGGATGATCTTTCCCTTTATGCTTCTGACTTATCACCAAGCTCTCTTCCAACAGTTGTCGACCTTCATTTCCTCTGTGTGAAACCAAATCACAGTCATTGAAACAACAAATGCATTATTAGTACACTCGGACAAAAAGACATCAGGAATATGTAACAGTAATATCATTTTTTTGGACCAATCCTCACCCACAGTTGCATCCAAAATTGTAATAGTTTGTCATGATTTGTTTCCAGAAAAACTGCAGAACCAAAAGTACCTTCCAACTATGTGAAGCAACTCTGCTAAATCTAATCTCATCTTCTCCATAACATTATCATCCAATGCCAAATATCCTGACTCCTTGATGATCTGAAGAGCTCGCCTGTAAAGGTGAATGGCTTCATCAGCATTCCCTGTTTTAAAAGAAAAAAATACATTCAGATCTGTTTGAGAAAGATGCTAATCTTGACATATTACATGGTGTTAGGCCTCAAGAATAGAAATTTTAAGGGCTAAAAGACATTTCAGGTGCCCCGAATTTTTACATCTTGTTTCAAAGGAAAAGTAGGAGCACTAGGGAACTCTCCTCTCAAGTCATTTCTAAACTAAACAGACAGCACTAAATCATACTCCATCCCAGGAAGTGATCCAAATTAGCAATCCAGTTGGCAGCATAGTTAGCTCCCTTCCTGAAAGGCTGCTGACTAACAGTGCCACACTAAAAAAAACAAATCTTCAAGCATGAATGATGATGGGATTTTCCTAAGAATACAAACTTTACCCTAAAAGCTTGAACAATGACGAAGTTTGCACCTTCAGTCCGAAGTTTATGAATGGAATCACAGTATCATAACTTAAAACAAACAGTTAGAGGCATATAATCCGTGGCATCTTTCAAAGAAAAGTGTCTTGTCAGAGGAAAGAATAGAATTACTATTCACGTAAACAAAATTTCCAAACAACATGAACGTCTATGTGATGAAATATTATGCCATAGAACATATACCTACTAACCTTGTGCACATTTCACGTGGGCTAGGGAGCAAAATGCCATGCCAACTCTTCCATCTGTTTCGCCATGTAACCTTGAATAAATCTTCAGAATCCTATAAGCAGTGGCAGAAGGCCCAGACACAAAATGAGTGAATCATCTGATGTGAACTCCAAGCATCTACAACTTTCAAACAAAATAGTGGAAGAGATCAGACAGACCTGGTGAAAGGTTTTTCTGCTTCGACGGCTTTGCCTTGACCAAGTAGAAGGTTGCCAAGGCCAGACAAAGGTAGCACAAGATTTGTACTATCCGCACCATAACTTGACTCCATTATCTTAACCACACGTTGGTACATTTCTGCTGCTTTTGCAGATCTTCCACTTGAACCAAGAACTTTTGCAAATCCCAATAAAGGTATGACTAAAAACACGGACTGTTCCCCTGAGGATATCGCAAACATAAAGTTAGCTGCTATCTTCAGCCAACAGCTTAGTAGCCGTATGGAATTTTCAGTTGCGCATATGAAGTAACAGCAGCTAGCATGTGAATGAGAAAGGGCAGACTTCAAATAACAAAGTGACACATTGGTTTTCTATAAATTTTTTTTTAAAAAAAAATGAAGGTACCTAAAGCTGATATAACGTAGCTTATTTTCCAGCGTTTCCGTGTTCTAGTTTGTGAGAAATCAGAAAGGATCATACATTCAAACGCAAAACAGGACGGGAATAACAAAGCTTTTAGGGAAGGTTGAGGCATTCATGCAATAACACCTTAGGAGCAATTCTGAAGAAACAGAAGCCCATAGATAGAGAAATAGCTGGGGCCAAATTTAACCATAAAAAAGACAATTATGGCTCCTCCCCACCTCATGGTACAAAAACACTACAGGCATTACGGAACATTTAGTAAAAAAGGTTTGAAGAATGCCTACCATATGAGTTCTCTAGTATTTTTAAAGCTCTCTCATACATGATGATTGATTTCTCAAATTTCCTCAATGACGAATACATGCTTCCCATGTGTACAAGTACTGAAGGCAGAACTGCCTCTCCATCATCTAAACGATCAACAATTTTGTTCATCTGACCAATCAACAACCAAGAATGTCAGGCACAGGCACATGGAACTGGTGCACTCCAGCTCTACGTATCATGAACCAGCACAGAGACGTTCTTTCTCTAGTCATCAGAGAGTACTGATAATATGGAGCTCTATTTAGGGTCTTGTAAATGGAACACAACCAAGCATCCGAGTGACGGTTTCAGAGCACTAGAGAGGAATTACGTAAAACAACTCATATATTGGCAAGATATTAGCAGCATGTATTGTCTAGGGCTATCAAAGTTTGTCAGTTTTGCACAGATGTTTGTCTGGATAAGATAAAGTCAGATATCAGAAAACTAAAGCAGCAGCTCACAAATTCTACAAAGGTGAGATCAAAGAGACTACCAAGTCTAACAAAGACCCAACCATCTTAAGGTTGCCAACAGCTATGTAACCCAGAGCAATAATATCCAATAATGCGGCTTCCTCGATGCCTGAAAATCCTGCATCTAGTTGCTCTTTTACTGCTTGATAATTTGCTTCAAGTAAATCTATTGCATCACTTTCCTTCCCTGCTGAAATCAAAGTTTTGACTTCATCAAATAACTCTTGTAGATGCTCCTCAAAATCATTTGCATGGTTCAAGGAATGACTTGATCTATCAAGCAAAGGGTCAGACCTGTCAAAAGAAGATACTGAAATAGTGAGAATGCTAATTGTAAAAATCTTCCCTTCAGTAAAGCTAGGCCTCCTGCCAAGTATTAGCAGGAGTATATTAGCTACGCTAGTTGCTATTCCCATTCTTTACAAAAAGGAAGGACATTCCTATAATGACAACAAGAGAAGCCCAATAATTGTCAGTCTTGTGGACTCATTTGAAGCATTCACCAGCTGAACAAAGCTAAAGTCTAAATCAAGCCGTTCAACCATCCAGTGTGGGTTTGCCAAGTGATTCAGTTAGCAGTATGCTTCCAGCTTTCCAAAGCAAGAAATAAAAGAGATAGTCACCAGAAAGAAATGGTACATTTTATCAAGATTTTGCTTTCCTCATACAAGCAAAGGCAATCCCTTCAATGCCGATGATATAAATCTTCAATATTATTCTTCATTCAGGCTCTGCATTTTTTATTTCCCCCTTTTTCTTTTTCTTTTTTTTGAAAGGGGGGGGGGGGGGTTGCCCACGCATAAATACCATAAAACGCTAAGGTCGAAAGTACTACTCTAGTTCCGCTTCATTTACCAAAGCCCCAACAAATCAATTTTATGCTTTAATTTTTTGATACATATTTCACACATAAACTAATAAGCTCCTGGTGCCAAATTAAAAGATTAAATCTCCAAAAAAAATTTCATATGTTCATCAAAGTCAGGCATCACTCAGGACCTGAGGGAGTACCATAACTTAGCAAGATGCCCACCTTTGGATGTTCATTGGCAATGGAACATTAGAACTAAACGCTCGTCCCAGTTCAGGACCATGTACAGCTGGTGAACCAGCCTTAGCACAAACCATCAACGAGCGAAGTGGTGAAATAGCAACACAAGGCACCATATAAAGCTTGAAGGCGCATTTTGGATGCCGAAGACTAACAGGAAAGCACAACCCGCATCTAGCCACAGAGTTCAAATCGGGGCACAAGCAAACAACTCCCATCCTGCAAATTTAACATTGCATGAAAGCCAGAAAATGAACACTCAGCTTAAGGACATGCACTGGTTCACAAAATGGTGCACATTAAGGATCAGTAGCGGAAAATCTTGTATTTTTGGACAAGTTGGTATATTGATATTCTTCGCTGGAAGTAGTTGGTTTTTATCAAAAGCCTTTTTATGGGTTGTAATTAACTTCATTTTAGGATGCTTCTTTCCATCAATACCCCTTGATTTTCCTTCTCCATGGCATGTTATCCCTGCCAATAATCCGGTTTTGCCGATTGCACATTCCAACCTCTCATCTAAGTCAATTTCTACATCATAAGCACCTCCTCAAAAAGAAGTCAACAGAATTCAGTAAGTTCTCTAATTATCAGAAGGTTTAAGAACAAAAGAACACCAAAAAAAAGGCAATTTAATCTAACCCATCATAATTTCATGATAGAACAATCGAATTATCATAAAATCTCAGACCGAAAGGCAATTGCAACTCAACAACCCAGAAAAAGCTTCTACCTTTGAAGCTCGCAAGGACGCACAAAATCAAAGACAAGTGATAAAACTTCAACTATGTAACATACAGAAGAGAGAGAGAGAGAGAGAACCTGTGAGAGAATGGGGAGGAGGGAAGACGGGCAGCTGCCATGGCAGAACTCGAGCATACAGGGAGCAGAGAAGCGAGTGCATTAATTAGCAGTAATAGATAGACTTCATCAAACCAAGCACTTAGAGCTGTGGGTGGGCTGTACGGCCCAACCCAAGTACATGAACATTACGGCCTATTCAGTGTAGACTTTTTAAATTTTTTTTTTGGTAGCAAAAGCATGCACAAAAATCTATATAAAATAATAACAATTCGCAAAAATTTTATTAGTGCTCATATTATTTTATTTATTTATTGAAAACTAGTATTAAGAACTATGCAATGCATTCTATATTAGATTTCTTGTGAGTTTTTATTCTTTAATTGAAAATTTTGATCATTTTCATTATGATAAATACATACTGCTTAATAAATTTAAGCCATAAATATAACATCATACTTTATAAAGTATCATAAATTAATTTTATTAATAACTATAATTATTATTGAAAATATTAATCTCATGAAAGTTGGAATTGATTCTACATAACTTTGAAAATCAGAAGATTTTATTATTAGGATCTTCATTAATACTTTTTTTATTATTAGTCATCAAATTTTTGATAACATCGTAAATCATAATATTTTATTGTGTATATTTTTTATTAAAAAACAAAAAATAATGATAGTAGAGGTGTCCAAACAAAAATCAAAATAATAGTTCATGACTCTTCTAATAATTGAAGATGATTGAGTTTGTTTTATTTTAATATATTTATATAGATATAGTCATATAGATGACCATAATGTCCATATTTACATATAAACTGCCCCCCCCCCCAACCCAAAAAAAAGTTTGTCCATTTTTTCTTGCCAAACAACACCTATATACATACATACATACATGCATGCATATATGAACATCATCAGTCCATCACCTTCATATACTAAAATTAGGGTAATTGTGCTTAAATATCATGTCAATAAGCTAAATTAATCCCAATCCACACAATTTATTTTCCTAAATTTAGATGTCAAACAACAACAACAACAACACCTCCCAGTATGGGTCCTGCTTTCGCGAGGTCTGGGGAGATCAAGCTGTAAGCAATCTTACCCCTACCGACATTCCTGTCCTTAGAGAGGCTGTTTCCAAGATAGGAATAAATAGGGAGAAGTGCTAAACTTGGGAGACGCTAATTGCATATAGAAGGCCCTTGAATTAACTGCAATTTCACTCAGCCCCTTTTACCTTTTTTCCCCCCCTTCCCTTCTTGAGGGGTTGGTGTCAATCAAAAAGTAAATAGAATAAAAATGGCATCCCAATACAAGTGCATCTTCTTCTCTTTAGCATATCTGGTCCCCTTGTTTTTTTCAACTGTTGGTGCGCTTCAGGTAGCCTATGATTCCAGAGCTCTTAGGCTTGATGGAGAGAGGAAACTCATCATTTCTGGTTCAATCCATTACCCTCGTAGCACTCCCGAGGTATACAGCTCTACATAAAAACTTTCATAAGATACTCGGGATCGATCATAGTTCTAAATTTCATTTACATCGATCTTGTACTCTTTGATGCCTGAAAAAATAAAGAGGTATTTTCTAGCTTAAATTAGATGAAGATTTACTTATGGTTTATTATATTATATAGATGTGGCCAGACCTTGTCAAAAAAGCAAAGGAGGGAGGGCTCAATGCCATAGAGACATACATATTCTGGAATGCCCATGAGCCTCTTTATCGTCAGGTAAGCACTTATGTAAGAGGGCAAGGATTTCTCCCTCATTTTGCTTACCATAGTGTATATCTAGCAAGATCCCATATATAACTTATGTATTATTCGTCGCTAAACAGTAAACACCACCAAGTGCCTACTGATTTTTGACCCTTTCGGGATCGATATATAGTCTAGGGTAAAATGACTGATTTTTAAAAGGAATATGACCAGTCTTCGATTCTCCATAGACTGCGTGTGCAGGTAACATTTATCCATTCAGAACAGAAAGTACCTACTGATTTATCTGTTGGTTGAAATTTGCAGTACAATTTCGAAGGGAACTTGGACTTTGTGAGGTTCTTCAAGACCATCCAAAATGAGGGCCTCTATGCAATTTTGAGGATAGGCCCTTATGTCTGTGCTGAATGGGATTATGGGTAAATCCCACTTTGTAAAACTTGATCTTCATGACAAATTGTAATAATTAATTTAATTGCTTTGCTAAATTTTTTAATTTCCTGACAAAAATCATTGCAGAGGCTTCCCTATGTGGTTGCACAATATGCCAGGAATCAAGCTTAGGACAAATAATGAAGTCTACAAGGTAATTCCTCTACTGACTAATATATCATGGATTTGAACCATAAAAGTGATAGTATGGTAGAATATAACCTTTTTTTTTTTCGAAAAAGTCTCCTCAAATTTTATGACAGGCACAAGAGAGCTCCCCTCTCTCTGTATCCCACTTCCCTATATTCGACACCTGACTTTTAAACTAGAGTGTTCTCAAGAAATGGTAGGGGGAGGCTTGGAGCAACGGTAAGGTTGTCTCCATGTGTCACGGGTTCGAGTTGTGAAATCAGCCACTGACAAAGTCAGGTTAAGTTGCCTACAATTTACCCCTTAAGGGGTGCGGCCCTTCTCCAAACCCTGCGTGAATGCGGGATGCCTGTGCACCAGGCTGCCCTTTTAGTGTTCTCGAGGAAAATAAAAAGCTTTAATATGATAACCTTATTTCAATCATAGCTTGCCTTCTATTCTAATGCATTTTTCTTTTTGATTTTTCAATATATATATCAGAATGAGATGCAAACATTTACCACTTTGATTGTGGACATGGCCAAGACCGCTAGCCTCTTTGCCTCCCAGGGTGGTCCAATCATCCTTGCTCAGGTAATTAATTATTACACAAGAAATTAATTTCTACCTAGATCGAATTTACTATGCATATCTTTAATTTTCTTTTTTGTGTTATATATTAGTAATTTAATGTTTGTTCATGCAAAAATAGATCGAGAACGAGTATGGAAATATCTACGATAAATATGGAGAGGAAGGCAAAGAGTACATAAAATGGGCAGCTGAAATGGCTGTTAACCAGAAAATTTCTGAGCCCTGGATTATGTGCCAACAAAGTGATGCTCCTCCTCCTATGGTAATATTATTCGTGATTTATTATGCGATATCAATGTTATCTTTTAATCTGCGTCTTGTTTACTTTTTGTAAGACGGTTTCTCCAAAGAATTTGCAATACTTGTCGATGTTTACTTTATAATTCATTTCAGATCAATACATGCAATGGTTACTATTGTGATTCGTTCACTCCCACTAGAAATGATGTTCCCAAAATGTTCACTGAGAATTGGTCTGGCTGGTATGAGAATTTTCCTTTTAATTCTGTTTTTAAAGAATATATGGTAGTTAACTAACACTTAAGATAAATTATTTTAGGTTCAAACAATGGGGACAAAGGAATCCACACAGAACAGCAGAGGACCTTGCTTACTCTGTTGCTCGTTTCTTCCAGAGGGGTGGTGCTTTGATGAACTACTACATGGTAATTAATTCCCAGAATTTTTTATAAAATGCAAATAATTTTCATTTTACATGATTTTGACAAAGTATTTTCTATGATCGAACAATCGAACCCACGTACTGATTAACTTTATGTAATTTTGTGTGGTGATACAGTACCATGGTGGTACAGACTTTGGCAGGACTGCTGGACAGATGATGGCCACAACTTATGACTATGATGCTCCTCTTGATGAATATGGTTAGTATTCACATTTTTTTTTTTTGGGGGGGGGGGGGGTTGAGATGGAAGCTTTGCAGTGTGGGGACAATGTTTGTTATTGTGATGTATAAGGTAACCTCAACCAGCCAAAGTGGGGACACCTGAAGCAACTCCATGACACAATCTTGTCTGTGGAGAAAATTCTCACTCATGGTGATGTCAGGACGGAAAACCCTACTGCCACAGTTGAGGTTCGTACATTATAACCTTTGTCTTTTCAAGTCATGGTTGAATGAGTAGGCTGATATAGCATAAGTTCATGGTTAAATTTAATCCGAGGCAGCCAAGATCACGTAGGTTTGGAGGTTCATGGGTCATGGTCAATTCATGAATGCGGTCCAACTCAAATCACAGACAATTCAGCTAATGACTAGCACGGCTTGTCTGGTTCCTTTTCCTTAAGAAGGCTAGGCTTCATAGGTCTGGTTAATTATGAAGGTTTTAATCTCTGATTTGGAAATTGATTAGGCCACAATCTACTCATTGGGTGGGAACTCGACCTGCTTCATTACCAATGTGGATGAGAAAAATGATGCAACTGTCAACTTCCAAGCCAAGACCTACTCCGTTCCTGCATGGTCCGTTAGCATCCTCCCTGACTGCAACCAGGAAACATACAACACTGCTAAGGTAAGTAACTAAACCAACTTTCATGTTTCTTTTTCATTGCTTATTCTCATTCTTTGATTATGAATACAAGTTTCCTGATGCCACGAACAAATTATTATAGGTGAACGTTCAAACGACAGTGCTGGCACAAAAGTCAGAGGATTACAATCTTGATCAGGAACCTGAACGTTTGCAGTGGTCATGGTGGAGCGAGGGATTTAGGCATCTCAAGAACCCTGACTCTCTGACAGATGTAATCAAAGCCAACAAGCTTATGGACCAGAAGGAGGTTGCCAACGATACCAGTGACTACTTATGGTACATGACTAGGTAAATAAAACTTTTCCCATCAAATCAGGGTCGGTGACTGTTCCTGTGGGACAGGTTTTCTTAATGAAATATACTTGGCTGACATTTGAATTCTTCGGAATCAATAGTGTCACGTTGAATGATGGAGATGCTCTTTTGGGAAAACCCGTCTATCTCCAAGTCAACACCAGCGGCCATATCCTCCATGCTTTCGTCAATGAAAAATATGTTGGTAAGTAATCGATACCATGCAGTACATATAAGTAAAATTGATGTGATTTGGCATCTCAGATATGCTAAGTATTTGTCTAACTGTGTAGTATACCTGAATATCGAATTTCAGGGAGTAAAGATGGCTGGGCATTCAAGTTTGAGCAGCCAATCAATTTAGTCAAGGGAGTTAATAAGATTGCCCTCCTCAGTGTCACTGTTGGATTCCCTGTAAGTCACTAGTAGTCATGATTGTTCTAATGGGTCGTATCTTGCAGACAATCTCTCTGACGGTTTCAAGTTAGGAATAAGATTGCATACACGTTGACCTCCCTAATATTTTCTCGGTGTTGGTTTTACATTTTGATGATGACAAAAGAACTATGGACCCTTCTTTGATTTGGACCCACACGGTGTGACTGGTCCAGTGGTGCTCTTCTCCAATGCTAGTTCTACAGCCATCACCAAGGATTTGTCGAACAACCAATGGACATACAAGGTGGGGATTGAAGGCGAGCAGAGGAAGTTCTTCACAGGACAGATTGCCCCGAAGCAATGGAGAAATCAGGAGTTGATCTTCAACAGGATGTTCACTTGGTACAAGGCTACCTTCAAGACCCCAGTAGGAACCAACCCAGTTGTGTTGGACTTCAATGGCCTAAACAAGGGACATGCTTGGGTCAATGGTAACAGCATTGGCCGTTACTGGGTCTCCAAACTCGCCCCTACTGAGGGTTGCAGCTCTACTTGTGACTACCGCGGTAAATATTATGCTGAAAAGTGCAACACTGGATGTGGCAAGCCCACTCAGAGATGGTAAGTCATATGAAGATTAGCTTGTAACATATAACCTGCTAAAGCTCTACCCATGTCTGAATATCCAACTCGAACTGCATCAAACAGATTTAATGCTGATGTGAAATAACATAACCTAATCTTGATCGACCCCTTTCCCAAATGAACTTGACACAGATTAATTACTCCTGAAATTTGGCTGACCATCACTTTTGTGCAGGTACCATGTACCGCGGTCATTCTTGAGCGCTTCAGGGGAGAACACCTTGATTTTGTTTGAGGAGTTCGGGGGCAACCCATCATTTGTAGGCCCACAGACGGTGAGACAAACCAAGGCGTGCGCATATGCACACAAAGGGAGCAACCTGAGCTTGAGCTGCCAACAAGGAAGGTCCATTTCGGAGATCAAGTTTGTGAGCTTTGGGGACCCTCAGGGTGAATGTGGGCAGTTCAAGAAGGGTACCTGCGAGTCCACCAATGCCTTGGCCACCATCACCAGTGCCTGCGTTGGAAAGCCTAGCTGCGACTTCGCTGTCACTGAGCAAGTGCTCGGTCCCACTGGCTGCACAACCACACCTAGGAGGCTTGCTGTTGAGGCCTTGTGCAACTAAGAAGATTAGAGAAGGGGAATGCATGCCATGCTTCGGAAAGCATATGTTCCCACCATCAAATCAATTGTTTGTGCAACGCAGCAGGATCCTTCGTGCATTCTATTGTTGTGTATGAACAATATGTTGGTGGAACACCTGTTGGCTGAGCATGGCAAAGTTACTGATATTCAGTGCTGTATATGTTGCTATGTATGATCAACTTAACCAATGAATAAAATCATCTTAATTTGATCTTTATTATCTAAACTGAGACTTGCATTCGACTATTCGTACATTACTAATTGCAGTCTTAAGATATGATTAGTTACACAAAGACGATGCTTGCATATGTGCAGTACATATGCACATATGTAGGCATACGGAATTCATGCACTTACGTGTGAGAGCAAGAGTGACAGCTAGGTGCGACTCCAAAATTCACATCTAGAATCATCATCAATTTGAAACCAACTTAAAACACCCATGACTCTTCTACTCCAAAATAAGGTTATATGAGAAAGAAATTTATTTCCTTCCACTTCATTTCATTAACTGTATAAAAGAAAAGAGGCAGTATGCGAGCATAAACAAAAAACAAAGAAACCAACTTCGGGTTGGTTGATGTTTGGTCAGCTATGTTTGCTTGCGCATGCGCACACAGACAAAAAACAAATCTTTGGTAGAGATTGTTTGGACTTTGGATCAAGCCCGGCTCGATTCAATGAACTTTTTAAAGTTTGCTATCACTAAATATTTAGCAATATTTTTAAAAGTACTTCTTAAATTCAAACTTTATAATATTTTTGAAAATTTAAACCCCATAAACAATGTGGACAATTCTGCCGTCAATTGATTAGGATACGATTCTGTGCATCTTGATCAATTGAATTGTATTTGTCGAATCAAAAAGAAACTTTCAAATTGCTGAATTTTAGATAAGGATAGCAATGGATCGGATTCAGATCGGATATTAGAACATTTGAATTATGTTTCGGATCTAAAAATTCAATCTGAATCCACTCCGACTTGGAGCATATCGGAGTCGGATTTAATTTGATTCGAATTGATTTCCATTCCCCGCAACAATTTTATACTACTTTTTTTCATCTGAACTTATTCTGTCTACCTATCGATGTAATAACATGCACCTTCCTATCACACCAACCAAATATTTGACCATTTAATGTTGAATTAGGGAAAGCTAACAAGTTATACGAAGGTAGATGACATTGACAGTTTGATTGGCGATGAAGTCAAACTAAGAGTCTAAGACGTGCGCATGCACGGAGGGGGGTGGGGGGGAGAGAGAGAGACAGAGACGGCCAATAGACCAATGGGGTTGAATATAAAGTTTTAGGGTTAAGATTATAGTGGACACTTTAGATTTGTAAAATTTTAGATTTAAATTTTAATCATTTTCCAAAATACTCAAGTCGGATATTATATTCCGGATTCAATCCGGATCCGACTCAAGTTTAGATTATTTTTTTGCACTCCGATGTGAATTGTTTTCTCAAATCTAAATCAATTATCTTACTGCGGAGCAGGTTGAATTACGGACGGATGTGATCATAAATCCACATTAGACTTCGACCAGGACAACCAAATTTATTATCTTCAAGGATAAGGATGCTAGTAGTAAAGCCAGTCATGCGCCATTTACCCAACATCCGACTATTTCCAAAATTAAGGTCTTCTCATGCTTCTTCAACCAAAGAGAATGGAAGCAACTGCACAATTTAGGCTTACTTTCACAAGCACTGATAAGACGGCCCCATGAATAGATAAACGGCACCAAAGCCACATTACATCAATGATAAACTTAATACAACATGTGGAATATTCCACAGGGATAAAAAGGAGAGTATTCTCAATTTCTCACATACATACAGACCAAGAAGCCAAAACAACCCCCCCCCCCCCAATTTCCTTCCTTCGCACTTCATCGCTGTGTATTCTTCGAAGGAAGGATAAGATAAGAGGAGATACCCAAAACAGGCTAACCAAAAATAGGAGGAAAAGGGTGCCATAGACGGAAAATTTGAAGCAAACGCGCATCTGTCTGACTTAATGCTCCGAAGCCTTCAACTGCCTCAAGGGCCATCTTCTTGAACTGATGCAGTAACAAGAGACAAATTAGAATGAACAGCATTTGAATTTGAACCTTCCCATACCAAAGGCTGGGGGTGCGGGGAGGAGCGGGAAGGTGGGTGAAAAGAGGGGATTTTTTTTTTTGGGGGCCGAGGGGGGGGGGGGGGGGAGGGAGCAACATACTGCTTAAGAAAAAGCCCTGAAGCAAGCTCTGGGCTCTCTCAGCCTGGTCAGGAGTGCCCGATATTCTAATCACTTTTTCGGTCACGTCAGGTCCATCTTCTACCAGAGTGACATTTGCTCCAGATAACTATTTGATTGATCATTATGCAAGTTTAGCTACAAAAGAAACCAGGCAAAGAAAAAAATTCACAGCAGACAAAGCAACTGCTGGACACAGTATTACCTCGCTTATCTGAGCAAGCTTGTTTTTGGATTTCCCAAGGAGCCTGGAAACCGCGTACTCTGGTATCACTACTTCCAGAGTGCTCCTTGTGACCATTGGTACTTGAATCCTGGTGCTGAAAAGTAATAATACAAACTTAATCATTTGCTTTTTTTTTAAATTTTGAACTCCTTGCAGTGGGGTGGGGGGGCGGGGAACAGAAGATCTAGACCTGTTCAGGCTGGTTGGTGTATCTTCACGACGACTGCTGGCGCTATCTTCACGGCGGTCACTTTCGTTCTGTCTTGATGTCTCACTGCTGGATAGTCCAGCATCCTACAAGAAACAGAAAACTGGATCATCTTTATTTTATTAAAGAGTTGAGTAATGCATTGCCCAGTCATAAGCTATTCCAACAAGCACTTATAGGTGGTTGGTTGGAACTAGTATCTTAGTTTGATAGTAACACAGATTAGACCATATACCTAGACATCTCCAGAGTCCAGACACCAGCCTCAAGCACATTAGGATGTGGTTTTCCTAACGTAAAACACAAGGTTAAGAATCCAGCAAGCTAGAAAGCTGAAAGCCAACAGTATATACACTTCAAAAATAGTGCCCCGCGTTGCAGGCCTTTCCGCAAAAGGTTAGTGCAACCTCTTCAAGAACCATGATTATGTCATACACTCATACCTTACCAAATTTGTATGGAGCTCGAGAGCTATGAAGCACATGTATCATATGAAGTAACCTCTCAAACAGTGGAAGAGACAATCTGCCAAAGCTTTCACCCTACCTCACCTCAAATGCTGCTTTTCCATGTCCATGTGTAAGCGTCCATGCAACCTAGCCTAAGAGCTGCGCAGGTTTTTTTTTTTTTTTTGGGGCGGGGGGGGGGGGTGCAATTGCAGTTCCAAAACAATTTGTTTTCCCATCAGAAGTTACAGCAAAGACTTCAGTTTAAAAGTAGAAAATTGTCCTTACACTTTGTCGACCTAAAGTTCAAGATATGTTCTAGCACATTACGTATCAGATCTGCTAGTAAACATGATTATACAAAACAGAGAATCCAAGAAGCAACCTGCCCAAAGAGGCATAAAAAAGCAGCAGATAGGGTCTAGAGTTCACACTCCAAGAAACACATTTCTTAGCCTAATACCCAGTGTCTCCTCACTGATAACTTTGATCAGCTCCCATCAACATTTAAACACAAATAAATGCACAAAAAACATGTATGAACCTACTTATAAGGCACCCGCAATTCCTGATATCCTCCATTTTAATCCTATTCTTCCATGGTACATTTATTTAGGAGCATGCTGAACAACATTAGAGGAAAGAATTTCATAGTGCAATACCGGACAACCAATACCTTAGAAGGTTGCACTGTTGCTACAGTCTGTACATTTTGAGATATTGCAGAAGGAGCTTCACTGGTCAATGATTCGTAGGCAAAAGCTCGATTGTTTGCAGTTTCTGTTCCAGGAGGCCCATTTCCCACAGGACCTGGAACTGAGTCAGATGGAGGTAGCATATCCCTCTGGACGAATTCCCTGTATAGATAGCTTCTTAGTCTGGCAGTCACTTCAACAAGAGCTTCACGAGCTGCTTTTATCTCTCCTACAATCTGCAAATGGCAAAAAGCAACCAACTGATAAAAAGGAAACAGCTAAGGTTCTTGATCTAGATCATATCTCTCTCCTTTTGGGGGGGGGGGGGGGGGCGGGGGATCCCCCACTTACTAAACAGTAGATAATAACATGTCAACCCCCGCCCCCCTGTATATATCCCATGTTAGAGCATATAAAACATTGATCATATTGAATGGCACAAGGGTGGAAATGCTTCATACACCCAAAAATGAATACAGACTATAAATCTGCCTCTATCTCACCTACAAAGTCAGCCATCATGTCAGAGCACCAAGATAGCGATCTACTCTACCTCTGTATACAAAATGAACTCGAGCTTTGTGCCTCTGGTAGTGTATACAAAATGCTCTCGAGCTTTGTGCCTCTAGTGCCCAGATCCCCCCCTGCCCCCTCTTTATTTTATTTTTTAAAAAACCAAATAGTGGCCAGATTCTTGATTAGTACACTCTCATCTTGCCGTCCAAAGATTTTAGTTTGAAAATTTAGAAAGGTCTAGAAATAAGCATACCTGGCCTATTCAGAGACTTAGCAGCAGGTACCCACAAGTACTTCTCCCAGTGTCAGACTCTAGCATTTTTTGTAGGGTTTGCATGTTTGGTATAAAACAAATCGCCCATGTTCATGGTAGAGTGCAAGCATTTTACATGGGTACTTCAGGTTAAATGAAGGATATGAATAGACATCTAACCGATGGCATCAGAGAATATCAAACCTACAAAAGCTATAGTTCAGTTTACTTTTGAGGCTTCTGAAAAGAATTTTCCGTTCACTTTCAAAAACAGAGCAGGCAGCAGAGAATTTGGTCGTCATGACCTGCTGTGGAGAGAAACAAAGAGTGCGTGTATGCAGCAAGCAATGCTGTTGATTCATCGTAAGCACAGAAAAGAGGTCTTATTGCATATAGCTGAAGCATCAATGGATTGGAGCATACCTGGACAAGCTCGTCAGTGCCAGATATGAATAATGGAATTTTCTCTTTAGGAAGAATTTCCACAACTGCACCAGTCAATTTCTTTATCTCAGACAAAGATTCAGCTCCATCTAAGCATCCAATGTCACGGGAACCAACAAGCAGCCTCGTAGTCACAATGTTATCCTTGTCTGGAACTAAATCTACAATACGGGTCTGGATATGCAATAAAGCTTCCTGAGCCGGAAATAGTTCATCATCAGGCCCCTAGACAAGTTAAAAGAAGCAGAAAAGCTCAGTCTGAATCTTACAAACAGAGATGTTACTAAGCAAGATAGTGTCACAGCCTTATGCAAAAGCAGAAACCTCAGGACAGTGAAGTAGTAAAAAGCAAAAACCAAGAGAGTTGTGATATTCATCAAAATTAAGCAGAGCCACTATAAACAAAACAAGTACTACCTCATCAGATGAAATGATGATTATTTGTTCATCTGACCCATCAGTAGGATCGGACACCTTAACATCCACGCCAATCTCATTTTGAAGCAGATCCATGATACCATTGGACTCTCCTACCACACTGTCAACCCTATCATTAGGACATAGGATTCGAAAAACAAGGTCTTCGAAAGAAGGTTGAGAGTTTTCAGCACGTGTAATTTCAGACTCATATGTATAACCACCAGAGCGAGATGGATAGTTGCTGCTCCTGTTATTGGGAGAATTTGATGGTAATCTTGAACCATATGGAGCACCATCTAGAGATGATCTGCGAGAAGTATTATTCACGCGAGGGATGAATTCATCTTCGAGGTATCGATCTTCAGAATGATATCGTCCTGGCAAATGGCTTCGATCTCGATGCTGGCTCTCTTTCAAGCGTGATGAAATAATAGCTATAGCACTCTTTACAGCATTTACATCACCAACAATCTGTTGCACAGATATGGTTACTTGTGCAACAATAAACATGTAGGAGCTGATGCAAATACGGTTCAAGTATATAAGAAGTGTATAACGACAGAACAATAATGGAGCCCAATAAGTTGCAGGCACATTGTATCCAAGTCATAGGAAGTTCAGAACAGCACAGAGCTGGGAGTCCTATATGTAAAGCTTCAAACTTTGAAGGATAGACCTCTCGGCCTAGAATATGAAGCACTAATAGTTCAACAATTATGAACATTCAAGGCTACGCAGGAAGCTTTATATAACTTTTTAATGGGTGAATTTACAAGCACACACCCAACAAACTCGAAGCTTTATGTAATTACATTAATACCGATGCAAAACATACGCACTCGCAGAATAAACAAAGAACACTGACTGCCAACATTTGCTTCACCATGAAGGATCAGATACCAGCGTATACTCACAGACATTATGGCTAGCTTGATGCTAAAACAAAGCAAGTTTATAGCAAAACCGCTAATGTGAAGTCACCAAGTCTTTTACCCAACAGAAACCACTTAAGAGTAGACCAGGCATGACACAGCTTGTTTACGTTCACCAGTATCATCCTCATTTCCTTGGAAACATCAACCAAGCTCCATCATTTATTTGTCACTAATTCTCGAATAGGACAATCTCATGGATAATTTTTGGTTAGCCCCCTTTGTGTGAACACTTGAGGACAACAATCTGTCCCTTACATCAAAATTTTATTATATAAGACAGTCTCATCCAAACCCAGATCTTTTCGCAAACTTGCCCTATTCATGGTGAATAACCATGTTCAAGGCAATAAATGAAAATCCAGCAGAGGTTAACAAGGGCTAAATGCAATGAACCGGCTATAATTTTGTGTTTTTATAGTTTATACTGTCATCGAAAAAAGGAAGCTCATTGGATACCAGAAAGAGCTGTTCATCCCTTGGATGCAGATGCAGATGCAGGATTGGGTCTCGAATGAAAAACCCTCAAGGCTATAACCCAAGTCTCCAAAAAGAGCAAGTTACTTGCTCACCTCACCATTCATCTCGACAAGGTTAATACAGAAACGCCATTTCATACCAAAGCTAAATTCCAAGCACTCAAACATGCATTCAAAAGACAATAAGAGGGATATGATTAGAAAAATGAAGATTAAACCTGAACAATCTCCTCTCCCATTGATACACAACGAGGCAAGGTATGATCACGAGGGAGAATCCTTATTTGAGTCTTGGTCTCAATCCTCATTTGCTCAATGATCTTCCCTCCTTTCCCCAACAAACTCCCCACATGCATCCTTGACACCACCAGCCTTGTGACCACCCTCCCATTGTTGTTTCCACCACTACCAACCCCGCTTCGGCCAGGTCCACCATAATCTCCCTCATCCCCATAACCCTCACTCTCAAGAATCCTCTCATGAATCAAGAACAATGCCTCTTGAGCCGGCGAAAATGCCGGCATCCTCCCATCTGGGTCCCTCCTCCTGGTGTCAGAAATCTCAATAATCCTCTCCTCGTCTCCAGGCATGAGCTCATGAACATTGATCCATGCTCCAGTATGCTGCCTGATGGCCTTAATTATGCACCCCGATTTGCCAATCACTCCCCCTGCCTTCAAATCATGGCAGAGGATCCTATAACTGGTGGTTACCATCGTCGAGGAGTCGGAGGTCTTTCCCCCCATTCTTCCTCCCCCACCACCGCCACCGCCACCCCCACCCCCAAATCCTCCACCTCCACCTCCACCTCCACCTCCTCCTCCACCATGGTGGCGACTGCTAGGGTAATGATGTGGGCTAGGAGCAGAGTTGTATCTGGGGCGGGTCCTGGAAAAGGGTTCGGGTTCATAGTCTTGGTGGTCATAGTAATAGCTTCTCTTAGATCTTGATCTGTCCATGATTAACCCAAGTCAAGCTTATGTTGGGGCCTTTCTTTGTGTGGGTCAGTCCCTTTTTGTCCAGAAAACAGTGTCCAAACTCCCTTGTCAGTCAAGAGGAAATTTCTGGGCAAATTTGGCTGCCTCAGTTCAGAAAGATTCAGATTGTCATTTAAAAATCAGATCCCAGCAATCCAAAGGGTCGAATAGCATCAGGCATTGGTGAAAAAGGGTCAATAAACCAGATCCATCAAACCAAATCACTCAAGGAAATGAAGAACAAGTTCAACAGGTCGTTAGCTGCTTCTGCTACTGCTGCATTTCATAAGCTTCGATGATTCGATTCGATCCCATTTGTCTTCCTCTTCTACGTATCTCTGTGTGTGTGTATGAGTCCTGAACGAATCTAATAAGGAGATGGGTTTTGGGTGCTCGAAGATGAGAAACCCTAGGAGAGAGAAAGAGAACGAGAGTACGCCGTATCTGAGGGACGAGTGAGTGTATAAGAGTGTCCGTCACGATTTGCAGTGGAGCTCGTGTGAACTCAAATGCCATTTATATAGGCCTTCATATTTCAGAAATTAAAATGAAAAATTCTCGACAAATTTCCAGATATGCCCAAAATGTGGGTTGATACGACGCCGTCATAGCTTTTACTCACTCAACTAGCAAGGCTAATTTGGTCAATACGTATTTCTTTTTCCGTTTCCCGTTAATCAAACTAGAAAATTTTGGCTCAATTATTGCAAAAATAGTTTTGGATTTCCTTTTTTTTTTTGAGTGATGGTGGACAGAAAATTCAAAATGAAATACTAGCAAGAATTTAGTGTTCATTAGTGTTGTGCACTCAATATGATTGATGCCATTTGGTTTTCCATAACATACTATTCATTCATTGACTATAGGGGCATGGTTTAGTTGCAATAGTTTGTATTTGTTGGAATTAAATGTCAATATATGTAGATTAGTTGATTTTTCTCATGGTGTTCATATAATTTAATTTTAAAAAATTAAAAATTAACGGATAAGATTAAATCATGTCATATAGACAGCCAATGTCACGAGATTTATGAACGTTATTGTGATTGTTATGCTGTGACATTCACCTTTTGATTGGGAAATTCAATTCAATCATTTATGTTGTTCTTAACATTTTACCCTTTGAAATGTAATTAGTATGATAAAGTTATTTAGCATAATTGATTTCTTCAATAATTGGTAGTTATTTTAGTTGTAAATGAATTGTAGTTTTTGGAGATCACTAATAACAAGTGTTACAACTAGACCAATCTTCATCATAAAAAATAATCCTAAATATATGGGTTGTTGAGGATACTTAAATTGAATGGTGTCAGTTTGATATTAAAAAACAATAAGACAAGGTCGCATACAATGATTTTTTAAAACGCTATGACAAATAATACAATGACATGACCAGTATTGAACTTTAATTTAAGCAAGTAAATTTATATAAGAATTAAAATAATTTTTATTTGTTTGAAATATTCGTTAGCTCTTACAAATTGAATAAAATTGAATATAGTTGAAAACCTATTTCAAATAGTTAAAAACTGTTATATTTATATTTGAAATTTAAATCAAAATATTACCACCTTTTTCTCTTCCTCTTCCTTTCATACGGAAAAAAAAAAACCCCTAGCTGCCTCCATCTATTCTAGTAAGGGGTTGTCTTCAATCATAATTATAGATAGTAAGTCCCGATTTTCTCAATTTTTAATGCCATAATTAACTAATAGGCTATGTATTGATAGGTTTACATAGTTTTTCAATAAGTATCCTCTCTGTTGCGTGAGAATTAGGGTTGTTACTTCTGATATTGATTTTGTCTTCTCACCTTTGTTTGAATTTGTTCGTTCGTCTTAGTAAGAGTTTTCGTAGATTTAGACGTATGTTGTCGTGAAAGGATATTGTCGGGTTTTATTGCATGACATTTTCTTCATCTAGTTAGAGATAAGTTAACAATGAAAATACCTGCTACTCTAGGAGATTATACTACAACTTGCTACTATTGGGAAAAGACACAAAGATCTTGAAAAATGTGGTTAGCGGCAAATTTTTTTTGTACAAATTTTAAGCTGATTGATTATATATTTACCATTAATTTTTGTCGAAAATTATGTTTCTTCGTTTTCATTCAAAGTTATACAAGAAAATAATTACCATTTTACAAAAAAAAAAAACGAAAATAATTCTCCTGTATCAAGATGAGAAATCTAAATATAAATATGTAGACATTCTTTAAAAAAATCTAAATTCTAAAATATGTAAAAGATAAATAAGGTTTAAAAAAAAAAGAAAAAAAAAAGGCATTAGCGAGCATAGCAGCGTGGAATACCACCGTTGAGGCTGGAAGGGATAAGGAATAAGGATAAACACCATGAGACCGTGAGCTGAAGGCATCAAACCTTAACCATGTCTTACTCTCTCCTCTCTTTGTCATTCAATTCACCATTGCCATTCTCCTCTTCCCCAGTAACCCCTCTTTCTCTCTTTCTCTCTTAATGGGCATAAAGTTTTGTGCTGTTCTCACCCTTTATATGCATCTAAAATGTATGTATTTCCTGCTGGGATTTCTGATTGTGATTATACGTTTCGTTTTGTGTAGAAAATTGAACTTGGAACAGTTGTTTCCAGGCGTCTGTGCATCTCTGTCAGGCCTCAGGTTAGTGAAACTGATCTTTCTCATCTTTTGAGTGAGCTGGGTTTGCTCTTTTTATCTGAAAATTCAGCTGGGTTTGTGTCTAAACTTTAGGCCTCCTCCGATTCTGGAAGCAGTAGGCGAAGCTACCGGCAAGTATGGCGACGTAGAAAACTGGTAATTTTGTGATTTCTTGACTTCCTCCTAATTGTGGTGATGATTTCTTAGATCCGGTGGCTGATTAGAAATCAATTACAGTTTGGTTGTTAGGCTCTAAAAGAGCATAATTGCAACTTGGATTTGGGTTTAGGGGCAAGAGATTTGATAAGTGGGTTTGCCCTTCCAAACATGCATTGAAATTTCGTTCCTTTGTTTTTTTTTGGATAAGTAAAAAGAGTAAAATATATTTAACTGAAAAATGTACAAGAGGATGGATGCAAGCAGGCATCCTACAAAAGGCTTATGTACACCCAAGATGGAACCTATCCACAAAATCAATTGCATCAAAATAAGTTTGGCAAAAGTTCCCACTATCCTAGAAAAAAAGAGTCTTGATTATAATATCTTTGATTCGTTGAAGAGGCGTCTTCTCTCCTTCAAAGACTCTTTTCTCTCGCCAAATAGTCCAAATAGTCCGAAAAATTTCATTCCTTTTTGGTGTTCAGAGTTGCACCATTCAACATCGTTGACACTTTACTAGCTTCATCACATGGGGGAGTTGGGGGAGGGGGCGGAGATATTGTCACACTAGCTTCTTGGTTTACCCAAAGCTTGTAGTGTCTATGATCAAACTTCAAAGATTTGAACTTTGTGGCTGATATATTTGAAGCCATAGTATGAATGGTCTGATACCTGGTTCATGTTGCCCTAGTGGCTGAGTGAATGTACTTCTCTGGGGCCTGTCATAAATAATGGAGCTTATGTTTTTGCAGAAATCCTGTATATGTGATTGTTTTGTCCAATGATCATGTTCAATCAGCTCATTGCATATCTTCAGTTATGCAAGAGTTAGTTTGAAAGATTCAGGTCGAAAGGTGCTGCCTGCTTCTTTTTTTGTTTGTTTTCTTAAAGAAATCCTTCTCCGATGGCGTTTGCCAGCCAAAAGCAGGCATATTATTTGCTTGCTTTCCTACATCATTTCAGAGTGTGAAAATGGTAAGGTGATAGCAGCTATAAGTCTTGGGGACTTGGTTTGAGATTAAGATAACAATTCTTGTTATAATGAACAATTGTTGTGTTTTCTGCGTTGCTCTTTTTTGTTTTTTTTTTTTTGGAAAAAAAATGAAAGATGACTTTGTGATCCCATAAGAGAAAGAAAGATGTCAGATGACTTGAATTTCTGAAAATGTGTGGAATTGGTGGTTATAATGTGTATTCACTCTGATCTCTTCATCGTTTCCCCTTTTCCTGTTATTTCTGTTTCATGATCAGCTAGTCAAAAGTATTACTCCATGTTTTCCATGTTGGCTTTTTATGGCTTGTACATTTGTTAGTGTTGTGCTTTGCTTCATGCGTGGTTCCATTTATTTAGCCTTGACTTGGATTCTGACACAGTTCTTTTCTTTCCTCAAGACAAAAAAAGATGAATATTTTGGATGCAAACTTGAGCGCGTTCCTTTCCTTGAGGAGCAAGTGAGGAGACTGAACGAAGGTGGAGGGATTTTGGCAGGGGATATAGAGAGGCTAATGAACTCAGAAAATAACCAGTTTGAATTTGTGAATGAAGTTGCCGCTGAGGCCAAGGCATACGTAGAAAACAATCGCGATGAGTATGGGCGCAAAAAGGCTATCCTTCATGTGCTGAGTAACCGTATGAATGATGCCGGATTTGCTCGTCCTGAAGCGTACATGGTGACAGACCCATTTCTGCTTGATCCTAATTTCGAAGAATGAATTGGCCAATGAATGTTGGTCTATTCTAGCAAATAGTTGGTTTATTCTAGAATATAGTCAAAAAGCTGTCTGCCACCATGGCTTCTCTAGTTGTTAGTAAGGCTACGTACATCTACATCCGCACCCCGCTTCAAGAGTACTCATATGAGTCGTCGTATTAATAAGTTTTTGATTTTCCTTTATATGTTAGATTGTATCATTTAAGGTCAGAGGTTTGATGGATAGCAGTTTGTATATCAAAACAAGGTGCTTTGTTCTTTTGATATGTAAATGCAATCTTATATCTTCTCCATATGATGTAAACTTAAAATTCTTCTCAATGATGCCTTGGCTTAGCAGCTGTTGATGAAAACCTCGTAATAGATTTCTCAAGCTAAAATCACAAGTGCTCAAGTGTCTAATGTATTCAATTCAACATGTGTCATTGTTTATAACATCTGGATTGCATTTTGGGATGAATCCATAGCAGGTAAGAGTAGCTTGTTGTTAGGCTAAAGTTGGCTTAGAAAGCCCTCAAAAGCTCTGCTCACTGAAAGCTAAGCTAAAGAAACTTAAAATAGTGAGCTGATCTTCAAGCCTTGTATGCTTGAGGTTCAAATCAAGTACATTCCCATGTAAAATTGCTTTGGTGAAGATTGCTTGTGAACACCAAATTTCTATCTGTCATTATCTTAGTTTTCATTCTGTGGCTGGGAGCCTGGACCTCACATTTTAGAAACTTGATAGGCATTGACACTAGCGAACCTAATTGCTTTTATTATGTCTTCTTTGAAAAAGAATCGATTTTACAATGTTTGGCAATGTTTGTATTTTGTAAAGGTTAGAGATATTTTTGTGATCTAGTGTAACTTATCATTTCCTTGAGAGAATCATGCACCCAACCAAAGCCACATAAAAAGCACACAAGGAAAAATAAATAAATATTAGACAGGAAAGAAATAAGGGTGGCCAGTCATCATCAGTCACTCGTCTAAGTGGCCAATTGAACCCAACATTCTATCTCAGCCCTTGAAACAATCTATAGGTGTTCACTTAATTCTCTTATCCTAACAGTATAAAAACTAGCCACTCAAAATATGCTTGAATCTTTTGGCAAACCAGAAGCTTTGAAAGCTGTTAATTAATGGCTTTACTCAACCAGCAGTTGCAGAGATCTCTGCTGAACGGAATTCACCGCAACTCTGCCATTAAGACCAACAAGAAAACACCAGTAATTTTAAGAGAGAAAAACAGGTCATCATTTGAATGTTCTGCCATTGCAATTGATGCACCATCTTCATTGGCTGGTGCTGCAGGAATCAGGTGGGGTCTGACCAAATTACAAGGTACTCGGGAAGAAATGGAAGATGATGCTTTACTTGTTCAGCCTGATGCCCTGGATGGCTTCTTTTTTGCTGCTGTTTTTGATGGACATGGTGGTAGCTATTCTGTCAAATTCTTAAGGTATGTCTGAAATTTACAAAAAATGTAGTCTTTTGATATGTGCAACTAATCAGATAATTGGAAATTAGTACTAAAATTGGTTGCCCGTTTTTTTTTTTGCCTCGCGCCCCCCCCCCCCAAAAAAAAAGGGGAAGTCCCGGTGCGGTGGGGGAGGGTTTATGGCCTTGTAGGGGATGGGTGGGCTAGGCATGTCTGACTTGAGCTTCAATGTCCACTAGAAGTACTAAATTTGCATTGCAGAGATAAGATTGCTTACATATGATTGAAGGCTCAAGACTAGTTCCAAGGTTTATGGTCTTTTCTGTGTGTTTGTGCTAATTAATTTGGTTTTCACCAATGCTTAGTTCTTTGAAGTGATGAACAACTTAGCATCATTGTTAAGTTTATCTGCGTCTCTACATTCAGAATCTGATAGGGGTGTGCATTACGTAGGGATGAACTATACAAGGAGTGTGTTGCAGCCCTACAAGGTGGACTGGTGTTAAGTGGGAAAGATCTTAATGCCATTAAGAAGTCACTAAGGGAGGCTTTCGAGAATGCTGACTCAAAATTATTGAAATCGTAAGCCAGTGTATTTGCGTTCACCTAATCTTTGTCCTGGTTTCTAGTAATCATAGGCTTCAGTGATCATGTGGTGTTTATATTCTCTGATAATGTATTGGAAATGTGAAGGCTGGAAACGAGTGATGAGAATGATGAATCAGGGGCAACAGCCACGGCAATGTTTGTTGGGAATGATACACTTTACATTGCTCATGTTGGTGACTCCTCTGTGGTATGTGATCTGAGTATCCAGAATTTCTCCAACTACTTATGTTCTAATTATAGATTTAGGCATCTTTAATACTTCTATAGCTTTGACCTTATTCAGGTGAGATTTACACTGGCTGTTGCCGTGGTACTTTCGTAGTTTGGTCCTTTGGTCTTTAAGTAGCTAGTTTCCGCTTTCCATAAGAAGGGTTTCGTTATGTGGCCATTAGCAAGAGACTAAGACTCTAAGAGTGGTACCTTTCATCCAAGGAGTTCCAAGTCTCAGCCTTTCCCTGAATCCATGGGTTGGCTGAACATGGTTTGAAAACAAGAAAAAGAAGAAGAAATAGTTAGGATGAGACTTAATCAGACTTCCTCACGGATCAAGAATAAGGAATCTATGAACCCAAGCCCAACTTAAGGCATGGTAGTCGGGACTTTCAGGAGTGTTGGTTCCTGAATCTCTAACTCCCAAAGTGACGCAGGTACTCTCTCGTACTGGGAAAGCAGAAGTCCTGACTGATGCTCATAGACCTTATGGCAACAACAAGGCATCTCTTGAGGAAATTAGAAGAATCAGAGAAGCAGGTGGATGGGTGTGTCTTCCTGTTCTTAAATCAGACCCCAATTTGCTTCATTTGCAATGAATATTGGTTCATGCTTTCTAGACTTTACGTTAGAGTGTCTGGCAAAACTTCATGTCTGCAGATCGTAAATGGAAGAATATGTGGAGATCTCGCTGTAGCACGTGCTTTTGGTGATAGCCGGTTCAAGACCAAGAAGAATAAGTCAGTTCCTTCTCCTTTTACCTTGAACAAATAAATTAATCCTCAGCAACACATTCAATTACGCGGAATTATCGTTCTTTATGCACTGATCTTGACAATTTTCTCTGTGGAAAAGGATGCTTGAAGAAGGAGTTAAGGAAGGAAAATGGTCTCAAAAGTTTATATCTAGGTAACAGCTTCTAACCCACTGCATAACTGAGCTAAAAATCTCAGTAATAAGCAGAAATGAAAACCAAAAGACGGAACAAAAGTTTAAAATCAGTTGTAAATTGGAACACCCATCATATTACTTATCATAATACAATGTGCTTACTGTATCCATAGAAGCCGTCGGCTTCTTTCCGAGATCTATGGATCCATCGTTTTGTATTATGCATAATGGTATTCCATTCTCAGAGTGAAATTCAATGAGGACTTGGTTGTTGCACACCCTGATATTTTTCAAGTAGCACTTGGATCAGATACGGAGTTTCTGGTCTTAGCCTCTGATGGCTTGTGGGATTACATCAACAGGTTTGTCTGGGGAATCACAAATCTTGTGTGGCTCTGTAGTTATGATGAGAGAAATTCTTCCATGGTGAATTCGAACTTACAGGAAGTACTAAAGAAATCATCTAATTTTCTTTGCTGACTGCAGCTCAGAAGCAATATCCTTTGTCAGGAATCAACTGCAACAACATGGAAATGTTCAGGTGAAACCGATACCCCTTTTTTCAATTAGTGCCACGCATAGGAATTGGTTGATGGAATGTAAGTTTACGTCATTGTTTCTCCCTGATCTTGTTGCAGCTAGCTTGTGAATCATTGGCAAGAGCAGCCCTGGTAATGATCTGCCTAACTAGTTCAATGCGTTTCCTATATTGTAGTTACGTCTCTGGGCACCTCAACAATTTTTAAATTTCATTCTTGTTATTGCAGGACCGACAATCACAGGATAATATTAGCATAATAATTGCTGACTTAGGGTATGCTTTCTTGATCTCTACATGCATAATCATATAGCTGAAGGGTATGACTTTCATACGTCTTAATTGTAAGGTTCCTAGCTAAAGGTTCACTGGTGGTAACTGTAACTGAGCTACCTATCATAAGTTTCGTAGCTGTAACTGAGCTACTCAATATTTTGTACGAAAACCCTTTTCATGGGTCGGTATAGCTGAAGGTTATGACTTTCACACATCTTGACTCACCCAAAGCCCACAGTTGGGGGGATCCGTACTTCTACGTTAAACTGACATATGTTGGTATCCAAGCAGAAAAAAGCTTCTTCTTTGTAGTCGCACTTCTGATTGTTTCTTACTGTCTTGCAGGAAAACCGATTGGCAGAAGTTACCAGTGGAGCAACAAAACATTTTGTATGAGTTTGGTCAAGCCCTTGCAACAGTTGGCATTGTGTCTCTTGGCCTATGGTTTTCTTCACAACTTAATTTTGTAAACTGATAGCTTTGCTATACAACGTATATAACACCAAGACAGATAGTTTTCAGGTCTAAGGTAATATAACTATGTATATGTACATGTCTTTCCAACTTCAGCTATTCATTAAACTTGAAATCCAATTGATACAAAGCTATTTACTCACGTCAATAATCACTAAGGAAGTTCTTGCTTCTTTACAAAAATCATAGACCATACAGATTTTCAATTCTCAACTCCTCACGAATTTCTTGGAACAACAACATAGAGACAGCTCTTGTAGTAAGCATAAACTAGTCTTCAACTACGCAGTTTCAAGTTCAAGACCTTTATGGTTTCCTGCACTTGCTGTTGCTGAACTCTGGATACGCGATTCTTCAGGAGCGTCTTCAAGCTTAAGACCTGACATGGCCTCACTTAGCAAATCTGCAGTTACCGAGCTCTTGTTTACTCCATCTTCCTCAGATTTAGGTGCCGAAACCATTAAGTTCTCATCACTAATTTGTGACTCGAGCTCCTTCAGCTCCTCTTCAAAATCCTCGTCCTCAACGCCATCATATGCTGCTGCTGAGTCTAGAGCCTTATGGACTTGCTCTTGTGAACCCACAAACTCACCAACTTCTTGGAGACACAATTGAACTTCTTCGACATCAATTCTATTATCCTTCATTGCCCGAGCACCAATCTGGATCGCTTCAGTTACCTTCTTTGTGGATTCTGAATCCGCTATAACATGAAGCACCCCCTCAACCCGGTTCAAAAACGATGAAAGTTTTTCTCTGCTTTGAGAAGCTATCTTCAACTCCCTAGCATTCCTCAGAGCTCCATTCCTATTTCCACTCTTCAATGCAGCTAAAGCCGACTTCCTCAAGCTTTCATACTGCTTTTCGATCACATCAAGCTGTTGTTGAAGCTCTTCTGTGGTGTGGACCAACTGCAAAATGTCATAATCCAAATGACTTGGAATGCTAGCAGCTACAACATTATATGAGAGAGAAACTTTTACACCCTCAATTTGTTCCTCTTTCTTCTGGATTGATAGATACTTTGCTTTCCCCTTTCCTGACAAGTAACTCAACACTGCATATACTTCATCACGATCTCCAACTAAGGTTTCAAATTTCCTCATCGTTACAAGGCATGAAGATGTCCAATGACTTTCAGACAATGTTTTGATCACTTCATCAGCTTTATCCTCGAGAATTTTCGACAGAATGAGACGATCATCTTTGAGGATGATATCAATTGAATTTGATGATCTAAAGACACCCGAAAAACTCATCATTTTTTGAAGAATCCACGAAGATCGTCCAATCCTTGGATCTCCGAGATCTGAAACCCTCAAAATATCGCTGGATTTGTACATTTCGACGAGAACATCGTTGAGGCATAAAGGCACCAAACCGCCTCTGTTGAACCAGCTGTTGTTCATCTGGGAAGGAGAGAGAAAGAGAAATCGAAAATGACGAGCGATGTTGATGATCAAGTCTCTCCAGAAACGAAATCGAGGCTCCCAATCGGACCTCTGACCGCTGAAAGCCTTAAATCGAGCAGTAGCCATCACTTCGTCGTCCCAATCTGGGACTTGCTCCCTTATGAATTCCAGAACTGCTGAATCTTTCGACATCTTCAATTCAATTCATCACGAACACATTCAAAACAATTTCCGACAATTCAATACATAGAGCCGCTGCAAAACCCTAACCCTGACTCAATTTCGTTGTACATCTTCCCGCGCCCAACCAGGAAGTACAGCGGAAGAAAATAAATTTCAATTTGCTTATTTACTATACTTCTTGTTAAGCGTTTTGCTAATATTAAAAAAAAAAAACATTAGTTGAACTCTTAAAAATATATATATATATATATATATATATATATATATATATATATATATATATATATATATATATATACATATATGTTTGTGTGCGTGGGTGAATTTGGTATCTATAACGTATCTCACTTGACTCATAATAAGGCTAGTTTAATTTCCAAGCAAGAATTACATATTACGTTAAGTTTCAAACTTAGAGTCTAATTAAATTTAAAAGAACAATGAATTTAATTAGAACTCTTGGTTACTGCATTACTATATTATACTCTCATAAGCACATACTACTATAAGTCATATCATCGTTACATATTAAAGTTTGTCTATATAATAAATACACGTTGGAAAAATACATACAATTGGTAAGTGAAAGTAC
>JACYFF010031958.1:390476-429920 GCA_017589665.1 Selenicereus undatus | reverse complement strand
ATATATATATATATTATCCATTATATTTGTGCAACATGGTAGCATTTATTCAGATTCATTCATTGGTTTATGGTTACTGAAGTTTAAGAAGATACTTATCCATGGCTCATGCTTCATTCATCTCGCTCTTTTTTCTACCCTTTTGGCTTTTTCTATGCAAAAGTTTAGGTTTTGTGTCTTGTCAAGCATGGCTTTTTCTTACTTTAAGGCTTTTTTCCAGATTGCTTTATGTTTCATCCTTCACTACAAAACAATGTTGCTTTCCTCCATTTCCCCTAGCCTTCAAACCACATACAACATATGGGCTTATGAAGTAGTAGTTGGTTGGATAGGTCAAAGCTAGCACATATTCATGCTTGTCTTTAGGCCCTCAGCAAATACTAATGACAAATGCAAGTTTCATTAGTATGTTATATTCCACTGTAAGAAAGCACAATGCCATGAAAAAGGTTTTTAAATCTACGTCTTATTATTGCTTAAAGGATTTTGTAAGTAAAACTATTAGACATCTCCATTGTGTTATATGATGTTGATACTTTTGAGCGAGTTTTTAATTGGCAACATCTTCCTCATGCCTTCGCTGCTTGCAGCGCTAGGTCGAATGTACACATACTAATAACAGAGTTTTTATCTATGTTCTAATTTCTATGTTCCGAGTTATCTCTCCTTATATACACACACATGTCGTTGAGATCAGTAATACAGATCGACTTGTAGAAATTTACAATTATCTTTTTGCTTTGTCTAATGAGCTTCTCAAATACACACATTACAGTCGAGTATTGGACTAACTTGATGAGTAGTGAAGCATCATCCAAGGACTGGCACACAGAAAACAGAAGGAAAAAGAGGAATCACTCAGAAAATGAACAGATCAGACATAACAGTATACTTCCCCAATTATGTATGCTTATACATATCAAAACATCATAAATTAAAAGCTGCAATAACTCCATTTATCATTAGGAACATAACCATGTCTTCTGAATGCAATAGCAATCTACTTCTCTGCATCTGCTTTTAACATATATAGATGTAAAACTCATCTCTATACCGTTTTGTAAATCATTTTTGTGAGGATCAAAGTGGCATGACAGACACGCCTTCAGAGTTCAGAGGCCCCTGCTACCTGCTTTCCCTTTCTTGGGGTCATGCTTAGGATTAGGTCCTGGATAATCATAATCTGGCTGGAGCACCTCATCTTCTAATAGCTTCCTTGATTTTGAACCCACTCTATCCTGCATAATTGAATGCATTGCCAACCAAAAAAAACAAAAAAAAAGAGGCTTGAGATGATCGATATATCTTTCAAATTACTAACATTCTAGGAAAAGAAACATGGCTTCTGAAGAAACTAAACCTTGTGAAGAAAATAAGGTTGGTCTGCCATTTTCTCGTGGATGTCAGAAGTTGAGATGCCTGATTTAGGAATCGTGTCGATTTGATGAAGTGCTTCAATATTCAGTTGTTTTGATGATAAAGAGGTGATTAGGAAGAGGAGGAAGAAGCGGATGAATTTAGCATGAGCCATGGCTGATGATGTTTCTGAAGTCTGATTTATGCACAGGAAGAACTGTTTATGTTTGTGAGATCTATGGTTGGGGGAAGGTCCAAATTTATACTGGTTTCTTAGGCTAGAATGAAAATGGCATATTGATACAGATAGGATTTATGAATAATGCCAACATTGTCATTTTACACCCACCAAAAAGAATGATAATGGAATGTTATAACCCCACTACAGCATGAAAATCCTGCAAGTCAACCGTGCACTTTGTGTACATTTGCAGACATGGCAGGTTCTGTGCATGTGGACACAAGTATCATACCGCATTTGCTGCATGGCTCTAAATATTGCCACTTTTAGATTTTCCCTCTTGAATTGGTCTCTCTTCTAGCATAAGTCATTCTGCTTTTCACTAAGACGAAAGCTAGACTCGCACACAATCAAGTTGGGTTAATATTGGGATCGAGTTTTTGTGTGTAGGGGATTAGTCTTCCAAAAGATTTACCGCAAGACCTCTAAAATAGTTTAAGACAATCAAGACAAATCGATTAAGTTAGAAAAAGGTCAACCTCACACTGAGGCACAGTTTAAGCACGGTACAATTTAACCCTGCGTCCTTGCTCGGCTGCTGAGTTTAAGGTCGGTTCATTTTTGGTTGAGCCATACTCAATCCTTCCCTTGATTGGTCCAGTAGGCAGTAGCCTGTCTTTACACAAATTTGTCAAAACTCAGAGGAAGGTCAGACCAGGGGGTGCAATTGATAAAATGTTAGCAGGAAAACTTTTGATAATGATGGTGTTTAACAGGCACTAAACACACTGTTGAACTTGATAACTAGCCTAACTAGACTGTCCAACACTAAAATTTTGGTCTTAGCAATGACTGAAAAGGAGATGAAAGTGACTTGGTCATATATAATCTTACCAGCAAAAGCTCACAGATCATACACTAATATATTTTGACCGGATAGTGCACCAATGTAAGAAACTTTGGAACTTTTGGTTTGAAAGTTGAAGAATGGGTGACAAAGTTTTGGATCCAATTTAACTTAAAATGCTTGCTATTTGTCTGATACCTGGCTTTCTCCATCACAAAATTGGGTTTGGAGAAAATCATGTTCAGATAATGTTATCTTCTGTTCAAATTTGAAATTTCAATGCCAAAGAAAAAAAGAACTCACATTCAACACGGGTTGAACGAGGTGGTGGGGATGGCTGCAAGGTCACTAAAGAACTGGTGAAGATGCAATGCAAACGAGGGCACTATATATTCCACTGACGAATCTATGACTATGGTTGGGGCGGACACCCCAACAAAAAAAAATAAATTCTAATGACTTATATTTCAAAAGGGAATAGATTGTTATATATGGACACTCCTAAAAGATAGTTTAATAGATAGATATCTCTGTTCTATATTTCTAAATCTGCCACTGATATATTCTGATCTAAATGCTGACTTTGTGACATGTCTTAGTGATTGTTGTATGCCTTTAGTGAATGTGGTTTCAACATTCTGTCCTGTGCCAGTGCCACTTTCATTGCTCGTTCGAGTCAAATCTCTCAACATTGAGTGGCTCTTGGACAAGCAAATTAGTGAAATCACATTGCACTGGCAACACATGTTTTCCTCTCCTCGATAACCGATGTAATCATTAATCAGTGAGAGTGGGTGTCTATCTAACTGGTCAAACTTCGAGACCTATTACTAAAATCATATCCATATCGGCCTCAGTACTTCCTTGTTTATGAGAAGACAAAGTGCAACTAAAATTCTATATAGAATAAGGTGGTGAGTATAGGGCAGACTGGAATCTAAATATATTTTACTTTATCGCTAGAACAAACTTGTAAAGAGGATATACTGATTTGTCTCCAAATTTAGAAGATATTGAGTATCTACTACTCTCATAGCACATATAGTACTACTTTTTCCTTCTTGCTGTTACTGTTATAGATGAAAAAACATGCATTTTTTTTTGGTTGGCAGAGAAACATGAAGAATTCCATTAAGTAATTGGCCATGCGGCATCTCTGAGGTATACTGAACACAAATAAATACAAACTCTACTGTTAAAATACAATCTTCATCCCCCCCCCCAAAAAACAAACTACTTTTACGTACATTGATCGCTCGTCTTCCTGCAATTGTTGTTTCATTATACAATCCAGTGAAGAGATCCACAGATCTGGTGTAATGTCTTCCTCAAAATAAATATGCTAATCTGGTGTAGTCTTATAGGGGAAGATATCCTTCTAACAAAAGAGATCTCATTAGAAATGTTGAAAGTCATTGAAGAGTCATTCCATATTTGTACGACAATTCTTCCTTTGAAAAACATACGCAAAAGCTATACAAACAATTGGAGAGACTACTACTACGAAAAAGTAAAATACTATTGAATAGAAATGGAAAGGATGGCAAAGGAGTTGGCTACAATGGTCATAAAACCAACCATCGCATCCTTTGAAAAGTCGAAAATCAAAGAGATTAATTAGAGGAGAAGATGATGATTATGGCGAAAAGGAATGAAGGGAGGATGTAGGGAGGTTCCAAAAAAAAAAAAATACGTATCTTAATAAGTGTATTAATTGATAAAGTTAACCCATCTAAAAAACAGTCTTATGGGACAAATCAAAATAAATATATGATAATAACAGTGGGACGGAGGGAATATATAGTGGATTTTCAATATTTTCTAAATTTGGAGACATTTTGCGAAAACTAAATATTTAAATATTTTAGTGACTTTGTGATAATGAATTTATGATTCATAACGCACACCAAACAGTGAATTTGACTGCTTATGGAAGTACGAACGTGCGTGGATCCTCTCCTCATTTCGAACTTCATTCACCTCAATAGCCCATAATAATAAGCTGCTTCAAAACCTAGTACAGAAAACTGATGCTATAATAACGTGTACATTGTGAATAGGTGCTTAAGTGGTCTATACACAAACAAAATCAAATACAAACGAAACTAAAAAGTGAACATCAATATCTCTAATCTTTATTGCCAAGAAAAATTTGGTAAACACGTTTTAATACATCCTTTTTGAAGGAAGTTTGAGACCATTACTTCACAACTATAGCCGCTTACTTTAAAGATTGTATTACATGATAATCAAAGGCCATTCCTCTTTCTCTCACTCGGTAACTAGTTTTTGCAACCGTTTTCTCTATAAACCTTTTTTACAAAACTGTTTTGTGGGTCTTATAGAATCAACCTCTCTATGGGTAGGAATACCGGTAGAGGTAAGATTGCCTACACCCGAATCTCCCTAGACCCCGCGAAAGCGGGACTCACACTGAGAGTTTGTTGTTGTTGTTGATAATCAAAGGCCAAATCTTAAGGCTCTCAGTTGAAGCCCACCTTTTCAAGATGTGAAAGAGGCATAAAAGAATAGTTGGATAGCTACTAAATCATGATTTCCTTTGAAATTTCGAACGTTGTTTGAGTCATCTTCCAATTAGGGTGGCCGAAAAATTCATGAAGCAAACAGAGCCACAGTGTCAATCTTCAGATTTGCACTTTCTCTTACACATGCGTGAACCATCATTATTCTTGCATTTCATTTTCTATCACTTTCACTGGCTTTCCGGAAAGATGCTCCTTGAGTTGGCTACCTTCATCATTCTTACATAGCCTAAAGAATTTTACCATTATATTTGTAATTTCCCCCCAATTCAACTGTAAAGAAAAAGTCGCATACAGCTGACCCTTTCATCGCCTTTTGTACTATCATGTCAATATCTCTACATCAATGTGTGTGTGCACGCACATGCACGTTTAGGTTTAACCGTACCTCCCATCTTTTTCATCCCAGTTCTTTTAGGTATAGCCGACCATCAACACCAGGCTATTGGCCAACAGTGAAGCCGTATTAACCGGCAATGGACATGGGAAAAGAAAGTTGAAAGGGGAGGAGGGGGGGAGTGTTGTCCTGTCATCAGTTACCACTTGCAACAATAACGAAACAACAAATTCAACTTTACATTTAATACCAGGACAGCCCACAAGCTGATCTCTTAAAGAACAATTGAAACTTTCAGGTAAGTTATTTGTTTAAGCTCTCACAGTACAGAGAATCATGAACTTCAAAGGAGAAAATTCCGGTCCAACATTAAAAACCTGATGTCCAGAGTAATATGTCCCAACAACGTAAGTTGTTTTGTACTACTTGAAAGAAAAGGAAATCTGTAGAAACAATAAGAAGCTGAAAGAGCGGGGGAAAAAACCTGTACCCACTGCAAAAAATCCAAGTAGCATACATGCTTTTCATGAATGCATACAGTATTGAATAAACAATCAAAACAAACTTCCCTAACAGCAATGCTTAAACCCAAAATATACCATTAAATGCATTAAGATATGATGCTTTTCACGGTATGTGGCCGATCAGAAAGATCACTTGATCGAGTATACAAAAAAGGCAAAATATGAGGAGACACAAACGTGACAGCACCATTGACTAGACTAATGGACTCGAAACAATGCAAGGACTCCGAAAAGAGGAAGGGAAAATGACCAAAAAAAAAAAAAACAAAAGAAGGGGAGGCGGGACAAAGGAGGGAAAAGATAAGGATGACTTCGTGAATGGAGGCAGAAAAGGATCTACTATACCACTGCTGGTCAGCTCAATGTCTTAAAATCTGTATCAACTTTCCGCTGCCATCATGTTCCAGGCACATCATTGCATTGGGAGATGACAGGAACCAGCAGAGTAAACATTAACGAGTTCCCTCCTTTTAGTATTAGCAGACAAAACCACAGACCGGAAATAGGGCCCCTTCCAGTGCAAGTTTTGCTCAGTTTTTGACGTCACAGACGCACATATGTACTGTTTCTTGCTTTCTTATCATCAATAGCTGATGACGGTACGTCAAATTTCCCAGCGGAGGCACCCACATGTTACTGCAGACTTCTACTCACCAACTCCTCCATTACCAAAGCAAAAGGACCTGACCGACCCATGGTGCTGATGCTAAGTTAGCGACAACATGAAGACTGACAAGTTCAGTTGTCTGACTGGTGATGACCCGACACTTCGAATGCAATCCCGAACCCCAGACCCAACTCGACACACCTGATGCATGCAGGGACTTTTAAAAGAAAAAGAATGTACCACGCAGAGGAGCAGCCTCATACGGAAATCACTCGACTGAGGGCCAACTTTGCCCATTCAGCAGATTGTTTAATTGAATGGTCCTCAGATGACAAGCATTCATTCAATAGCTCCCTGAATGATGGGAACTGCTGAATCAAAGAAGCTGCACTACTTCCAAGTGTGTCGGCAAGGTCGCCAAGGACACCAGTGGCAGCCTTCATGCAAGCATCATCCCTGAACCGATTATCATAAATGTAAGTTATCATATCCAGCCAACGATTAGTGTATCATCTAGTAAGCACAAACAAAAGGATGTACAAAATAACTTACATATCTTTCTCCTGGTAGACACTGTCAATGAACGAAAGAATATGACGAGCATGAGGAAGTAGCAGCTGTGTTTTAGGAGTACTCTTGAATCCTTGAAGAATCCCAGAGTAGGCTTCCAAAATTCCATTCCTCAAGCTGTTTGTGTATTCGATTATCTCATCATCACCACCAGCTGTGCGGGCGGACAACTCAGCTGCACTTTGGAGCATTGGCATGGCATACATCAAATATTTCTCGAAATTCTCTCCAATCGCCAGAGCTATATCCCCAAAACATGAAAAGATGGGAGGCTTCACAGACCGGTGAAGTTGATTACTTGACAAGTCCTTAAGAAGTTGTGTCATAATTCCATCACAGTAGGGTAATATCTTATCCTCCAATGCCCTGCATAAATCGCCCACCACACCAACTGTGACAGCACAGACTTGGTACTCTTCAAAGTTCTGAAGACCCATTTCCAGATACTTATAGAACTGACTCATGTATTTTGCAAATTCTGGACCTGTTGCATAGGCAAGGGCACCAATTCCTAGCATGGCCTCCTCATGCACAGTGGCACTTCTACAAGCAAAAACTCCCAGGAAAAGCTGCATGATTTGATCAGCATACTGCAAAAGCACAGCTCTAGTTGGCTCTGACGACCCTAGTTTTTGAATAATAACCTGTAGGCATCCACACAAAAGACCTTGCAATTCCCCTTGTTTTCCATCAGCTGACAGTTGCTGTGACTCAAGTGTCTTATGAAGCTCCATCATAATGACTGGAACTAGCTGCAACACCAAGGCAGCAGTCTCATCAGTTGAACACCTCACTACTTCATTCAAAGTTTCATATGCAGCTGTGCGCAATCTCGACTCTCCAGCATCCTCTCTGTGAGTGACAGTGAGAAGGGATTGGACAATCTCTTGGAAGTATGGAGTCAAGGGTGAAGATGAGCCAACATCCTCATAGCCTTGAGCAAGGAAATAGAGAGCACCGCATGCCTTCTCAGCAACATTAGGAGTGTCCTTCATCGCCTGCAATAGAACTGTAATAATCTGCTGGCAGTTTGCTTGAGTGATAATTGGTGATTCCATAACCGAACCATGAAGGAATTCAAAAATTCGACCAAGCGTCCATGCAGTGGTGTCCTTAACATGGCTGTTCGGATCTTTTGTCAATGCAGTAAGCATGAAGTTCAAAGCAACATTCACAATTGCTGTTAACTTGTCAGGAGAGGGACCCTCCAAAATAGAGCCAAAGGCATAGGTGGCAGCCTCACGTTGCCGCCAATCAGGTTTTGTGATGTTCTCTTCTATGAATGGCATCACAAGAGGCACAATATCATCTCCAACGGTTCGTGCCACAAGACCCAGGCAAGTGCCCCCGGCCATAGCAATGTTCCATGCTCCTTCATCCTGATCCTGATCCTCCTCCTGCTTGAGGAGCGTCTCCAAGAGCAATGGCACAAGAGCAGGGAGAGCTTGCTTAATAAAATAGAAGCAAGGAATCTCAGAGTCACCGGTGAAATCACCTCCATATTCTTCAAGAATGTCTATCTCCTCATCACATATTGAGCTCCAAAACTCAATGGCTTGAAGAGCAACAGGTTCTTCATCTTCCCTCACAGCCTTTGCAGTTATATTGAATATGTCCTGAATGTACGAGGCCAACTTCTCATAATAGGAAGATGATATAGCAACCAAGCACTCAAAAGCTGCCTGTCGTATCTTCACATCAGGAGACAATGTTGCCTCACAAACTACCCTCATTATATAATCCCGCTCCATATCATTATTGAAGTTAGCCTGAGCAAAGCCCAAAGCATTATATAGTGCATAGGTAGCCGCAAGCCTAACATCATTGTTCACTTCATTTGCATTCATGCCTTGAACAACAGCTGTAAGGATTTTATTAACTTGATCCTGATCTACAACATCTGGAGAGACCTCCTCACACAAATATCCAAGGGTCTCCAAGGTTGCTTGCTTGACATGGGGTGGAAGCTGGTGAATATTTGACAATAGTGATGCAATAAGTTCCGGCCATTGTTTTTGAGGCAACTCAATTCCAGCTACCTTGGCAATCACCTGTGATGCAGTCGAGCGAGCATCATGCACAGGGGACGATAGAGACTGTAATAAAAATGCCTTAATCTGGTTCTTGACTCCCACATCAAGTGATAACCATCTTTGTACAAGCTCGAATTTCCTGTGTTGTTCCTTGGCATCCAATGCATTTTTAAGAATAAGCCCGGCTAATTTTCGGGATTCAGCTGGCTTCTCTTCATTGGCCAGCTCCCCAGCTAAAGATAGCAAGAAACTAGGGAGGTTCTGATCCTGAAACTGTTTCAGACTTTCTTCAGCATGCTTTCGGACAGTTGCATCAATCGATTGTGCATTCAGCAGTACTTGGGTGATTTCCATCACCATAATAGATCTGCATAAACAAGATAAGCTTAGTTCAACCTTTTACCTTAGGCTGTGCATAGATATTTAAAAATTGAAAGTCCAGTGCTCTACATATAAAAAATTCAGCTTAGTGACTGCACTATGTAAAGATAAAAATGAAAGAACTGGTAGCCAGCGATGACCGCCAGCCATGGACAGACAGAATCATAGGGGCTGCTACCATAAGTCTAAACAAAGGCTGAATTCAAAGGACACCAGTAAATGAAATTATCACACCACTAAATGAAATTATCTGCTAACTAAACCAGTAAGTCTAAATGAAATTAATAATTCTTAGTGAGTGCACTATGTGAAGATCAAATCAGACGAACTGGTAGGCAGTGATGACCACCAGCCATGGACAGACAGGATCACAGGGGCTGCTGCCGTAAGCCTAGACAAAGGCCGGGCTCAAAGAACAACGACACTGCTAAGTGAAATTACCGGCTAACTAAACCAGTACAAATCAGTAACTACAGTTACAAATAGTGAAGCACGTGTATATTCCTCTCCCTAAAAAGAATGTCACTTTAGGATCTGGGTGAAATCTAAGGAACAGCAAGAAGTTTGAAAAACATCCAAGCTCATTGTTTTAGTAAAGTGGGAATAATTTTGGTTGGTGAAGTTTATAACAAATAAAGCAGTGCTAGTATTAAAAGTTACAAGCACATTCATCCCAGTTCCATAAACCAAACAAGTACTACCTCACCCAAACAAATAAAGACTTCAGGTGAGCAATTGACACACCCACCACGTCCCACCATGGCCTTTCTTGGGTTTTGGGAGGGGGGGGGGGGAAATTTAGACGTATACAGATGGAACCTTATCCCTAGATACAGCAGAATTACAGAGAGTGAGAGACCAGCTTATACTCAACCCTAGATTTGAAAGGCATAGACTGCCAAGAGCTTCACAACAACAGAAATAAAATACGACATTTTGGTGCCCTCTAATATAAATTAAACAATTCACCAATACTGTTCAGCAGCTGAAAATATTAGACACAAATAAACTGCCCAGAGGAAGCAAGTAACACAATTAGATATAAAGACATCGGGCAGCTACAAATAAATGCAGAAATTCAAGGCCAAAAGCTTACATCTTTGACCAGTGAACAGAGAAAATATCAAATCAGCGCCCGTTTGTCAGTGTCAAAATTAGATCTAATCACCCCAAGTAAGTAGAGCAAAAAACATCGAAATGGAGCATTAAATTCTAGCATTAGCAGGGACTAATCGCACAATGGGCAAAATGAATAATGGCATTGAATCAAAGCACACTCACAATCACAGCAGTTCCAGCAGAAATAAGAATCTGAATCGATCCTAACTATCAAGACACAGTGACACTCTGACAGTGATAGAAAGATGGCGAAAAATCCATTCGCAGATCGCTAGAAACTAAAATTGAACAATCGGTGAGCATAAAAGAAGAGACTTACAAGTGAATCCGATCAAGTGAAGAAGCAGAAATTAGTGAATTAAATCAAATTGTGCTATTTTAAATTAGCTACGTATGACCAAATTCAAAAACAACTCCAAAAAAGGAGACTTGAGTGAAGCAGATTTGGAATCACCTGGGATTTCAAGGAATTGAAGAGAGAGACAGAGGAACCCTCCAAAAAACGGCGCCTTTGAAAACCTAGGAGAGAGAAGGAAGGACCAGAGAGCGAGACTGAGCAAGAGAGAGAGAGAGAAAGAGAGAGAAGGGGAAGCAGTTGTAAAAAAAGCTGGAAACCCAAAAGAATTTTTACATGAAGCACACGAAGCATCCAAAACTGTAACCAATTGAATTGAATTGAATTGAATTTTATTTTTATTTTTATTTTTATTTTTAACTTTTTGGGTTGATACTTGAGACCTACTCTGAGTTGGAAATATACTGGGCAGATCTGGGCCGCTAATCAGAGATTTGGGCCCCACTGATTTTTGTAATTACTCCCTGTGGAATTATAAAAGTCCTGCTTTAATTATTGGGGACAGTTCATCACCTCCTGCTTTTTCGTCATCCATTTTCCTTTTTTTAATTGTTTGTTTCTACTCCATTTGATCATTGTTCATGGAATTCAATCTGGACCCCCAACCCTTTTTCCCGGATTCTTGTTTTTTGAGTTGAATCTACACGCACCATGACATTGTGCGATAGAGAGGAAGCATTTTAACATAAAATTATCAATCTGGTGGTTAATTCAGCAAAACCGCTGTGCCCTGACTCCCCTCCAACAGGTAAACCTTAGTAAAAAAAGAAAAAGCAGAAAAGAAAAGGTAAAATCAGAAGATGTACACCAGATTTCATAATCATGATATTCATGTATTGAATTTTGTACAACACATCCATGAAAAAAAAATAAAAAAAATCACATTTGCATTTTCTGCAACATCAGAAGTGTGGGGCATAGGCCATAAACAAATGACCGCCAAATATTGTATCAGATTAATTAATAAATTGTGTGTAACTGTGTACTAGTATAAACCCCCATTTTTTGCAGGAAAGTTTGTCGAAACTATACGCCGTTCTTCTTCCTTATACCTGTAGGTACACCGTAACAAACAGGAGCAGCCCCAATCAAAAATGGTAGTTTACATGCATTTCGAGCCTTACTGATGAAATATCCGGCTCTCAGCTTATGTCTGAAGCAATAACCAGCTGAGAGCTCCGGCATACCATCGTCTGGTTCGGGCTTCTTCCTTCTTCCACGGCCTTTCTTAGTGTTCCCTTTCCGTTCATTCACGCTCATAGACTTGAGTTCCTCAGCTAACATACTGCACTGAATGCAGCCAGAGGAGGACATCGATCTTTCATCCAGGAAAGCTTTGAGCACTGCTTTAGAAAAACGATCAATCTCCCCATCTGTAACCTCCCACAAATTGGCCACCACGATAGGGGAACCAGATAAGACATAGGAGAGAGAGGGACCCGCTGGAGGATAATCCCCATTTAGCTTAAGAGATCCACTGCTACATCCCATGAGCAAAATAGCAGCGCATTTCTTTAATTTTTGGATCTTCTCTGGGCGTATGTATTGTGAACCTGACCACCATAATGGAACTTAGAACAAACTGCCTTTAAGATAAGACAACTAAACAAAGGAATGAAGTAAAAAGGGCATACCATTTCCATGGCCAAAATAATAGAAGAGGTCACGGCTTTCCAAAGCTCCAATCAGCTCCTCTGTTGAAGGAACAACCCCAGCTTTTCCCTGGAAGTTGCCACATTGTCAGGACGAACTAGAATAAAAAAGGGAATAAGTTTACAAGATAAAGGAATTAAATGCTGCATTGCAAGTCTGCAACTCCCCCTATTACTGGCTACGACCATATTTGCAACAGACAGGTACAACTCTGAAACTATCTGTTGGTACTTGGTTGTCTTTCATCCACAAGAAAAAGCAATAGGAGCATACCTGCAGGTTCAGAAGTCTGAACCACTCCTCGAATTCAGCTTGTGTGCGGCTGAGATCACCACTTGGATTAAGTAAATAAAATGCATCAAGTGGGTCTATCAGTGGAAACCTAGAAGCATGACTGACAGCTTCCTCTAAGATAGACCTTCTTTGCAGTGTTGCAAGGATGATGGCAACAGAAGGCATGCGGTATACCTCTTGCTCCCTCAGAATTGGCATGTTTTCGAGAGGAAGCATCTGTGAAACACGCAGGCTTAGCACGGTGAGAGCCGAAAGTACTCGCGCAATTCAAAGGAGGATTAAGCAAACTGCTAAAACTAAACATGCCAAATTGTAAATGCATTTGAAAATTACTTGGCCAAATACTAGACATCCCCCCTACTGGTGAATGAATTTGAAAGAAGATAAACTCCATTCAGAAACCCGAGATTAACTTAAACATCAGGTGGTCACTTTGGCTAGCAATCTAAAGATTAATTGAACCAGGTGAAAAGCAGCGAGCAGAAGAGATTGAAGTTACTTTTCTTCATTGGGATCCCAAATAAAAGGGTGAGCAAATGGTACACCGTACACACATCAAGATAACTACACTCACCTGAACATCACTTTCCAACACAAGAATAACAGGTTCTCTACGTGTGCAGTATTCTGCCTCAAGCTTGTCAACCGCAGTGAGCATTAATTCAACGATACAAGCCGGAACATAATCAGCTCCATCACAAGCCTCATTTTGCAAATTGCAACTTTCTTGAACATGATCTTCACCACAACCAATATAGCAACCTTTCTGAAGAAACAGCGATGGAATTCCCTTATTTTCCAAATTGGCTGGTTTAATGCCTCTCAAAACTAGTTTCAATATGCCTTCATTGACATCGTACTTGTATCGTAGTTTTACTTCCTGCACCAGCTCCCTCACAACAGAATTCAGGGGCTCGCATTCTAACCATTGGCCCAGAAGCAAGTATCTCCAAGCACCAAACCATGATTCTTCCATGTCCCTGCCACATTAACAGTTTAACAACCCCCCCCCCCCAAAAAGGGAAAAAAGCCACAGAAAAGAAAAGGAAGAACATCAAGCAATCAGTGGTCATTCTTGTCACCAAATATTATAGCCATTTGCACAAGCAAGGATAGTTGCGCCTTAAACTAGCAGACCAACCTAAGCAATTTACGTAGGCATTTATCAAGACTCTCTCTCCATGACCACCATATTTGCCGGTTCTTATCAGTGTCTCTGTCGGGTAAGTTTGAAGAAGAGGCATAATTTTCTTGCAGTATCTGTTTAAAAAATGGAGCCACATTATCAACCACAGCATTGCAGCCCCAAGGAGACTGCCACTCCTTGGGTAAACACTTCTCTCCCAAGACTGAGCAGCTAGAGCTTGTTTCCTCACCTGAATTCACACAAAAGTAAGCAATCCATTGAAAATTACATGTTGCTAAGTTCAAATAAAATCTACATGTCAGTCAGTCTGCTACTCCATGGAAAATTGGAAATGAAGTAGCAGGCAGTTTTGTCTGGCATTTTGCTTAGTCCACGGTAATCCAAGCAAAGTAATTGCCACAAAATGACTTTACCAGTTGCAAAGAAATGGACTATAAATATAACTAAAATTTTGCAAGTATTATTCCCTGAAGGATTTTACCTTGAAGAATCGAGCTCAAAGGTAATATTATAACAGCAGGTTGACTGTTGGCATTCAAATGGGACAGAAGCATCCATCCATACACCATGGAAGGATAATGCATCACCTCTTCTAAGAGACCAGCACAAGAGTCCCCCAGTAAGCTTATACATACAATTGGAGTACTGGGAAGGCTTTTAAAGAAGTTTTCCACACATGCTTCTACCTCTTCAACTGATTCAGGCACAACCCTGCAAAAGTACAAGCAAGCGGACCAATTAGCTCCAGAAAGATCAAAGATGGTCTGAAACACTGGAAAGCTTATCAATGAAGAACAGCCACCACCTCAAAGTGAACGAATCTGCTGTCGTGCCAATTGGACCAGCAACTTCAGAACCCTACATTAGTTATACAGACAAAATTATTCTGCACTAGAAATAATACACGTTTGCCTGGAATGGTAACTCTAACAAACAGTACACCTTTGCCTGGAATGATAACTCTAACAAATGGTTGTTCAAAAGGATGCGAGAAGTGGACCAACACACACCATCATGCAAATTGTCCGAATAAAGCACACCATTAAACAAAGCATCCGCTTGCGCAAGGTTTGCCACCCATAAACAGCCCAGGCACCGATTCATGCAGTAAATCAGTCTTTTGAACTCAAATAACCACAGAAATTGATAATCAAAAATGTTATAATGTTATCTGCCAATCAATGATCGTCCATTGGCTGAAAGAAACATGTGAGAGCAGACAATACTATCTAAAAAGAATACAGTCCTGCACAACTCGATGCAATACTCCAAATTAGATGGCTGCAAACAGTGTAAGCTATAGGGTATCTCGACAAACCCATTGTCCAAAACCTAAAAATAATGATTCAGAAAGGTGCGCTCACCCAGGAGCAAGTGCAGAAGAAAATTTCTTGCGGGAAAGACAACAAAAATAAAAGCAAAATTACAACATCAAGAATATTAGTAATACTAGAAGTAGCAGCATGAACTTGAAAATTAGAATCCTAATTTTCAACTAGGGAATTTAAGCAGCTGGAGTGTGAAGGCAAACTAGTGATTGTCCACGTGTAATCCACAAATTGCAATGGAACAGTAAGAGCAAAATAAATGAAAATTTGACACTTGGTCTATTAATGGCAAACAGATAATACATGGTTTAGGTTCTTTCTATGGAATTATATATTTACTTCTATGACATTCATCTCTTTTTTAAAATCAATTAGAACCTGAATGAGATAAGAAGGCTAAATGTGAAAACCAAAACACCTCTAAGGACCAGGCATCCACAAAAAGATGACAGGACAAACAAAGCAAATTGCCCAAAAAGAAGATCAACACATTCACACGTGCCCGCAGATCCAAACTATAGATTTCAGAGCTACAAGTCTATAAAGTTCCGCATTGAAGAGACCAGCCTTAATAGTGAACCACAGCCTTAATAGTAAAACTAGGATTAGGACGCCAGGAGGGGTTACCGATGACTTCTGCGTTAGCATAGGCCTTCACCAAGGGTCCGCTTTAAGCCCTTTCCTTTTCACTCTGATCATGGATGAACTTACAAAAGGGATACAGGATAAGCTACCATAGTGTATGTTATTCGCAGATGACATTGTTCTTATTGATGAGACCAGAGATGGAGTTAATGCCAAGTTAGAGCGTTGGAAACATGCATTGGAGTCTTCAGGTTTCAGAGTAAGTAGATCGAAAACTGAATACATGCACTGCGGTTTCAGTGGAAGGGAAGAGGTGGGGGGAGAGGTCACCATTGACGGGTTCTCGATACCAAAGGTCGGGAAGTTTAGATACCTTGGCTCGATCGTTCAGCAGAATGGTGAGATTAACGAAGATATCAACCACCGCATAAAAGTGGGTTGGCAAAAATGGAAGCAGGCCACAGGTGTGCTTTGTGATAAGAGGATGCTGGTACGACTAAAAAGCAAAATTTATCGTACGGTAATTAGACCTGCAGTACTGTATGGTTCAGAATGTTGGCCGATAAAAAAGACTCAGGTCCAAAGGTTGATGGCCGCAGAGATGAGGATGATTAGGTGGATGTGTGGTTATACGAGAATGGATAGAATTAGGAATGAAGTGATAAGAAACTTGGTTAAAGTGGCCCCCATCGAAGGCAAGATGAGAGAAACAAGACTTAGATAGTTTGGCCATGTGAAGAGAAGGAGTGTGGACGCTCCGGTGAAGAACTGTAAGAGGATTAACACCCCCGTAGGTAAAAGAGGGAGAGGTCGACCAAAGAAGAGCTTGGATGAGGTGATTAGAGATTATTTGAAAGTTGTAGGATTGACGAAGAACTTGGCTCAGAATAGGAGACTTTGGCAGAATAAGATTAAGGTCTTAGATCTCAGATAATCGGCCCTGTAGTTGTCTTTCAGTTGTAGTAGGGCTAGTTTGAGTGTGGGTTTCCGTGTTGTCGCGTGGTTTGCAGGTAGTACTCACTTCTAGGATGACTCATTATTTGCTTACCTCCGCTAAGGTATGTTTCCTTCCGCTACTTTATTGTTCCATGGTTTGGTTAGTTTCAACCATTCCCCCCCCCCCCCCAAAAAAACCATCTTCTACAAAATGTTTGCACAAAAATGTTTTTGTGGGTCTCGTGGAATCAGCCTCTCTACGGGCAGAGATGCTGGTAGAGGTAAGGCTGCCTACATCTGGATCTCCCCAGACCCCGCTAAAGTAGGACCCACACTGGGAATTGTTGTTGTTGTTGTAGACTAGTGGCTGAGAATAACATAATAAATGGTAGCACCTGTTAGAACTCGAGGCACAGAAATGACAGTAAAAACAACAAGAAGGATAACATACCTTGGCTTTGCAAGGCGACTGGGTTTTATGTTTTAGAGTATTAGCTGAAAGGAGCTGCAAATTGTGATGAGCACCCACCGAGGCTTGATGAAAATAGGCAGCCCAATAGTTTCCAGAAAGTATTTTGCTTGAAGACAATGGAGAAGCCACATTATCTCTCACCGATGAAACCATAAATGCCAAAGCAAGCAGTCTTGATACCTGTTAATATATATGTACACTTAGCAACAGTAAGTTCATTACTAGGCAATAGATAGATCACATATTATCTTAGTTGTACACAGCGATGTCCCTTGATGCTCTCCTGTATCCCCTAATTGTCCCCCCCCCCAAAAAAACCATTTGTGAATCCCTTCGGCAAAGGTTGTGCCTGAAACGAAAATACAATAACCAACTCCTCCCCCCCCCCCCCCAAAAAGTAGGAGCACAATCCCAGGAATTGATGTGGAAATAAGGACTGGGAGTGTGCATTTGTGTCATTTTAGGGACAAGGGGAGGGGAGGAAAGTTTGATTTGCATAAAGTCTTTCACAACAATTCATGATAACACATAAGCAGACACAGCAAACCTTAAACTGCTAGACCGAGTGAGCTACGCAGGATCTTCAACATCAGGAGCTAGATTGATTATTGCTACTGAAATGCTGAAAATGATAGATGTGGGATAATAACCTACCCATAATTTGAAAATTAATTCAAGTTCTTTTGCATGAGGACAAATAACGACCACACTGAAGGACCTCTCCTACCCCCCCCCCCCCCCCGCCCCCCCCCCCCCAAAAAGCCCCCATATAAAGGGAAAAAAATTCAGAAACCTGTTGAATTGATCTGATCAGAAAATACTATATACAAAGAGGATTTGGTGGGAACAAACCTTTTGAAATAGAAGTGGAACCTCACGGCTGAGAACAAACGAAAGCATTAACAGTGAAACTACTTCAGACATTTCATGGTATGGACCGCAGTAAACACTCCTGGAAATGGACAGAAGAATTGATTGGAAACGAATAGGATTAGTAATTGACGTTACCAGGATAATCTGGTATCAAGCTACATGAAGTTCAATCACATCAACTGATCAAAACAACTAATACAGAATTCTTGTACAGAACTACTGCAGATCTAGTTAGCGAACTAGATAGTTCCTTAAAAGCTATATCTAATGTTTTAGATATCAAATTGCAGCAATCCCTATTCTATCACAATTCAACACAACTCTAGAGTGGCCGAGAAACAAACACAGGTCGGTGAATAAGCATGTTGATGAACAGACACATTTAGGAAACTTGTGTACAAGCATAGTTAAAGCAATTGGTAGCTAAATGAGTGAATTGGAAGAGCACTGGTACTTCTATAAATGACCTGAATTTGAAAGGCATAGCATATGATTCGTTTGATCCACAAGCAACTTTGTTACATTTATTAATCATTCATAATAATTTCCCTCTTAAAACCGGGTCATTTTTCCTATGAGGCAGAATGACGCTGCAAGAACATATGGATAACCCCAGACCCAGCTGTGGCAAGACCCACTCCAGCTGGGCGTGGCTTTAAAGGCGACATGGTGCTCTCGCGACAGAAATTGAGTAACTGCAATATGATTACCAGTAAAGATTTAACCTTTTTATAAACACTTCCAAACAGCAACCCAACCCCCAAAAAAAGAACCCTAGTAGAAGCCTGGAATGCTCTGATGAACTAGCACACCTGTTAACTTTCCTACACCTATGACCTATTGTGATTGTGGAACTTTTCTTATTTTTTACTGTTTGCAGGTTCACATTCTCTGTTTCTTATTGTTTATTGTTTGTGGGTTCTAATTAATTGGCTTTAAAGGCGTTCAACTCTACATCTCACCAGCATTCCTCATGAATGATGCCTAATTTAACGATCTGCATACCCTCCTTCAAGAGAAGGAATGAGATAGTGAAATGAACACAAAGCTGATTGTTTGACTTGTGAAAGCATCTTGCATGTTGGTGACCATGTCCTGGGGCTTTGCTTAACAAGAGCACTCCACTGATCCACTCAGCTCAGCCCATTTACAATCCTTGTGGCAATAGCTATCTCAGATGTGAGTTTGTCCATAGCTAACTTACAACATGCATACCTGATGTCCTTGGAATATAATGCTCTTAAGGAAAGCCAGCAAAGATTGTAGCAAATTTCTGCTCGCTCAACTGCCAAAATATCACCACATATTTCCTTCCCAATATACTCAAGCTCAAAAGAACTTGTGCATTTACAATCATTTCCACCCACCAGTACGGAGATGCATTTACTATATATTCTATGCAATCTTGGAATTCCAGCAGAAGCACCCTCGCACTTCCCTGGAAAAAAAAAGAGGAAAACCCGGAATTATTTAAAGAATAAAACATATATTTTGGGGAGGGGGCAACTCATAGTTAGTTTATATACCTTAAAATGAAAAAGAATAAATAAGAATCAACTAAAGGCACAATCAAGTGCCTAGCTGATACACAATCATGGGATGTAAATCAACCGTAATAGCAGCATGAGGGCCACCACTATTGAGGTCAGGGGATTCAAGGGCATCTTTTAACAAAACAAAAAGATTCATATTTAAACAGCCATTCATAACCTTCAAGTTAGAAAACAGATGCTTATATGTCCTAGTCAATTCCAATGCCCCAAATGCAGATGGTATAAATATCATTTGCACAACATTAAAAGTATCAGAAAAATAAAAATAGGACCCTTAAATCCTCATAGTTTTGGTTGAATGCAAAGAAAACCTCCTGCCTGACCAGTGATGCCTATCATGGTGGTTTCTACTGCACACAGAGCTGAATGCCCAATAGAGATTACAAAATAAATTAGACCATGCACACAATTCATTCCATGTTTCACATGTCAGTGAAGATTAGACCATACTGCACATATCATTAAGCAGACACAAATCTTTGCAAGACAATTCAAGATATGAGTCATCTCATAACACACAAACATATTCAAAAGAGAGGGAGATCAACAGACTTCAATTCCATACATCAAATACTAGTGATATTCGACCTACAAGACAATGATCACGAAAAGGGCTGAACGCTCATGCAAGAAGGAACGCAAGAAATGAGAATGAATCAAATCAAGACTAATTTTACATCCGCCGGGGGGGGGGGGGGCCCCCCAAATCACCCAAAAAAACAAAAAAACAAAAAAACAAGAGCATATTGTAACTATCATTTAGGCTTTATCACTTTAGTGGGTATTTCACATTGAAAGAAACAGGTGACATGGCTACTTTCAGGCAGTAGCCTGCATGTGCATGAAACTCTAATATACCTAAGCCAATCAGTAGTCTCAGTATTTCTCGCCTGCGGATAAACTCCCACTTCATTTGAATAGCACAAGTGACTGAACTGTAATTTCTGAGTTCATCAGAGAAACATTTCTGACAATTAACCTTGTTAGGAACACTTCTAGCTTCACAGTCCTGCTTGGGTTTGGAGCAACTGTTGCTAACAACTTCTACCCTTTCAGTACAACTGAAACCTTTGCTCTGACAAGACTGCTTTCTAGAACGAGTAACTCTCGAATTACAGTCAACGACGCAGCAGCTGCCTGGTGCTACAGATTCTGACACTTTCTTCATGTTCCTAGACCTTTTAGCTTCTGTTTTAGTCCTTGTCTTATCAGGCTGTGGTGGACAACCAATACCCAATGGAGCTGCTGCAGCTTCATTAGTCTTAGTCCTCCAACCACAACCAGATCCTTCAACCATTGTGACTTTATCTTGGAGCTTAGTGTGGGCTGAATTAGCTCCCTCAAGCCAAATAGCCAGATCATCCTTCTCAAGTGAAAGCAACCTTTTAATAGAGAATTCAAATGGATTTCCTGCAGCGGTATTGGGAGCTTTACTATATGAGTTTCCACCTCTTCTGTACAAGTTGCCAAGCTGCTCCATGACAGCACTCTCCAGCATTAGCAAGCACCTTGAACAGGTGACAAGGTTCCTTTCGGAAGCTAAAACTTCCTCTGCAGTCCCTAATTCCATGTGTGCTTCATCCAAGAGGCACCTTCCTACGTATGTTTTCCCTGTGTTGTAGACCATAAAACAAAGTTGAACATATATTAACTCAGCAAATTGTAACTAAGTCTAAACAAAAAGGACAGAAACGGCACGAGCTCAATGACATGCCTAAACATGAGGAGAAGGCAACAATGAATGCAGGCAAGCCCAACCAGCAGGAGATACTCTTGCCTTTTTTGAACAGATATTCCGCATCAGCTACATTGCCAAGTGCTTCATGGATAATACCAACCTATAATTCAATTTGTTCCCAAATATTCATGAGAAAGGTATAGTTCAGATACCAAAATGCAGTTTCAGACACCACACGTAAGAAGAAAACATATAGTGATTGGCAACCTGCATAGTGCTTTCAAGATAACACCGGAGTACATTCCATTGAGTGAGAATGAATTCCTCTGAATTCAGTGAAATGCCATTGCCAGGCCAAGATCTCATTGCAATTCTATTTAAGACTGTCAAATTGATAGATATCCCATCTTTAGCTTGCTCACAGTGCCCAATTGAGCAGGGAAAATGCTTCAGGAACAGGTTATTCCGCAGTTGATAAGCTTCTTTGGCACAAAACAGAGCCTATAAGAACAATATGCATATAGTAAATTGTTCAGAAGATAAGAAAAGAGTATCTCATATCTATCTTACAATGCAATCCTACAAGAAAAGTTGACGGATAGTCTGTTACTCCAAAATTGACTCAAAACAAACTTAAGAAAGGAAATACAAATGGAAAATATATAAGCATTTTTTTCTTTTTTCCCCCTTCTCTGGGGTAGGGCATGTGGACAGTGAATACCGCCACGAAAACAGTGAGGTTTAGGAAGTCCAAATGTACACAAACTTATGCTGGTGAGCAAACAGGCCACTTCCACACACATACGTATTTAGCCATGTACGTGTGTGTGTTTCTTTTTTTTGGTGGGGGGTGGGGGGAGGAAAGAGAGACAATAAGGGAAATACTACAATGTGACATCCTATCTGCCCACAATTCTAAGCTTTTATTTATGCTTCTCCTTATCAGAAATAAAGAAACCACTTTAGTTGGGCCTTAAGAAGGAGAAAAGTGCATTACTATTTGCTACATGAACATTTATGCATTTACTTCTGTAAAAAATAATAATTCACATTTTCTTTTCTCAGCAACCACTATTTTAGTCTTCAAATGCTTCTGTCAGGGAATATAAAACTCTTCCTTATACATGAGATATTGCAGCTTAAACACACTGATGGCTCTCTGAGGTCTGAACCATTAATGAAAATGAAATCCTTTCCATTCCCTAAGAACTTATAGCAACCAATTAGCAAAGACACCATCGCAACAAAAGACATGAGATAAGTTGAATAAGGTATGTCCTGTGCACAGCCAGCTTAGAATTTAGAATCTACTTGAGTTCAGTAAAGCGAATACAATCAACTTTGTCTCCTTTCTTATAAAGTTCTCACGAGATGCAATTTTATGTTCATGTGCAATCATATTTGCAGGTCTCTCGGTCTAGTTTCAACCTAAAAAGAAATTTAGCACCATGCCGGTAACCAGAGAAACCCTATGGATAATGCTCAGCACACTTCATCTACTTATCATACCTCAATCATCCGTCCACTAGCAGAGAGCCTTTCACTCAGATCATGGTATAGATATCCTGCCAGAAAAGCTGCACGGCCATTCATAGGGACCTACTTGACAAAGAACCAGCAGAAGACACCAATAAGATAAACACATCATATCCTTACAGCCTCCAATGGTAATCAATGGTTCTTACTTTTGAAACGAGATCTGAAGCAACCTCTTCCACTTCATCAACCGAGATCTCAGAACCCAGAGAACACATGTGCTGATGAAAGGCGAGGGGAAACAGAGTAGACAAATATGAGAAGTTCTGCTGAAGCCCTACCAATAATGGTTGAGACTCCTTCATGCTATTGATCCAGAAGTCAAGGGACTCAGCGTCTTTACCATAATGGCCAGAGAGTGCCATGATGAATGACTCATTGAGAGGTACAGCACACAGTGCATGGTTGAACCTTCGAGATTCCCACATTAATGACAGACACTTCTCTAGAGAGACATTCATCCGTTTGAAAACTCTAATTATCACTTTAAATACATCTAAATGAATCACCATTTCACCCTGGACATCGAAAGTCAAGCTAATTGCGAATCAGGTGATAGTTCACCAGAGGCATACAACGGTGAAAACAGGGCATTAGTGAAATCACAAATCTGGAACAGAAAAATGGTATCTGCTCAAACATACCCTAATGGATAGCAAGTCCGCAATGTGACACAGCAGAAGCAACACATACTCACAACCTATATCACACAGGCCAGCAGAAAGGCAATCAGGAATATCCGTTGTCGACCATAGGATTACAGCTTGGCGAATATCGCTAAACATATCCTGCTTAATAGGCAGAAAAGGAGATCAAGTGAGTGAGAGAAAGGCGCACCCAGCAGTTTGAAATCACATGATTAATTCTAGCAATTATAAATTCCATAATGGAGAAAAAGCATCTCTTTGAAATAACACCTTTGAGCTTGGATTAGCTTCCTGAGTGCACATTGCACGCAGACAATAGATAATGGCCAATTGATGAGACATTGCAGCAGCCTCCTCATGTGTGACAGCTTTGCTGCCATCAGAATTGTTCTGTACAATGAACTAATGTCAAACAACAAGAAGATACAAGTCCATAACACAATTGAAGGACTCCAGCTAACCAGCAGATGCCATATTACTCACAATTGATTCAATTGCTTCTGACAATAAATGAATACAATTTTCCAGACCTCCAATCCCACTGGCCCTGTATAACATTCCTTTCTTCATTAAGATATCAGCTCTCCTTCTGCAGTTGTTAGAGTCATAGACATCCTGCAACAGGATGTCAATAATTTTCATTTGCATTCTCTGAGAACACTTAGGGTACAAAGTGCGCATCCCTTGATACTCTAAAAGCTCCTGAAACAAAGTTTAACGAGGTCAACAAATAATTCATCAAAGATACCAAAGACAAATGCGGCAATCGCATACCAGAAAGCATAACAAGAGAGAGCATCCAAACCTGCTCCAAGATTATGCCAACAGCCTCAGTCTGTAAGTTATGTTCCATAGTACATGGAGAGCACATGAGATAAGACGCCAATACAGGAGCGCTAGCATCAGTATTCTCGTATGATTTGCACTGTATCTGCAGATTTAGGGGTCATTCAGTTCCACGAACTTACAGTGCCAAAAACAGCTGGTGATAAGAGTGTCCAGTGATCACCTCAACCCAGCATTTTATCAAAGCCACAGGACTTGGGAGCTTTCTGAAAAGATTTCTGGCAAGGGACCACTTATCAAGACTATGCACCAATACCTTCTCAACTTTATGGCCATCAAGTTGATGGAGAACATCCACAACAAGAGAGCTAACTTTGCATGCCTCATTGAGAGAAGCTGTAATAAGAGTTTCGGATAACTCCCCATCAAATGCTTTCTGTTTGCCCACAAACATCTCACAAAGAAGTAAACAGTGACTCCATGATGCTCTACAACATAATTTTGCAGCCTTTGAGGCCTATAACAAGAAATGCAAAGCAGGTCATTGATCAGGATTAGATAAGCAAAGAATTGAAAAATATAGTACCCCTCCTGCAAATAACAGCCATCTGATCTGATTGCATTGAGATCAAGCAGAAAATATCAGGTGGCCTACATTGCATGAATTTATTTTTTAACATTGACAAGCAGACCTTGTCATATACTCCTTTGTAGCAAAAATAAAGAAAAAGTTCATCAACAGCAGAATAAATTCAAGGCAGAGTTTCAATCAAAAAGTCAATCAGATGCCTAGATTCCAGACTTTGCTGTCGTTTATAGAAGGAATATAGGTTTAATGCCAATAAGATAGGCTGTAATAACCTTAGTCAATACATTTTATTATGCCAGTACGTTACCCTAGTCACCTTCCCTGAAATTCCATTTTCACCAAATATTGCTTACGTTAATTGTGTTTTATCTACCAGGATTTTTTTTTTGGGTTTTGTAGTGGGGGATCTGAAATTTTCCGTTAAGTTCTAAAATTGTAAAGGTATGTGAGGACCATCTGGAACATCACTAGTGCTCTAAAACATTTCGTAAAGCTTTGAAACTTTTCAGTAGACCAGAAATCTTCAATCAAGCCTATTAAACTACCCTTGAAATATTCATAGACTAAGTTTTTGTAATAGCTGGAAAGCAATATCACCATATCAGTGCAGACATTGTTACCACATTTTGGACCCTTTTTTTAATCAAAAGAAAAAAAACATAGATATATCAACAATCTAACACAGACAAGCACACATCTCAAGTAGCAAAAGAACTTTCTGTGCCCGTGTTTTTCACGAAAACAGACAAGCCCAATAGCTAAGGATTTTTTATTTAAAAAGAAAAATCTAACTCATATGTACCTGATCTTCTGCAGATCCCATAAGACCTAGGCCACTACAGCATGTAAAATATTTTACGTAGAAAAAAGCAATAAACATATGGAATTCAATTTCAAAGCATAAAGCAAATATAAGTCAAGGATGCTATAATATTAAAAGAAGACATGAGAAGGAAGACCTCTTTCAACTGGTTATCCTTGTAAAATGCCACAAAGGTGCAGCGAAGCCAGGAGATCATGTTCTTCAAATGTTTAGGTTGTAAAGTTCGAATACAATTGTCTGAAAGCAGAAAATTCAGAAGCTTCTTACTTCCCTAAAGTAATAAAAATAAAGCCAATCAGATGATAAAAATAACAAATTTTATTGTACTTTTTATGTATCAGAGTCGCATAACTGAAGTTATCGTAAATTTCACCTTGATGTTGAAGTTTAATTTCAAGGACAGAGTGAAAGCTGCCGAACAGATGAGGACTACAATTGAGTCAACCTGTACACGTGCACCTTTCGCCCTGTTACAAAAACAATGTACATAAAACTCTTCTCTATTTTTGGACTTGCTCACTGGCTCTTTTAACTTTGTTAAGCTAGTAAATCATACATCTTAAACAGCATTGTCATAACACCATAAACTATGCAGGGAAAAAAAATTGTGAAATGACAAGAAGATTAATTCAACAGAAATTGCTTATGATTCAACATCACCTTCCCCATTCCTGTTTAGCTATGAACTGCTAAAAGAAGACCATGATGATAAGATTTAGAATACAAAGGGATAAGAAAAGTCAACACTCACATCTGGCAGCAAGGAAAGAGATAGCAGTATTCAAGCAATGCCTCATGAATAAGTTTCAGCGCATCTCCTAAGGCAGACTCCCCCTTTTCAGCAACTATAATCTTCCTTTGTGAATTTACAAATTCAGCAAGTGGCCAACACAAAAACTTCAACACATTGAGATAATGCAGTAGATAATTTGCTTCATTTTCTGAGATGCATGATTTAGAATCCTCATGAACTTTACAGCATGGATATACTTCCGCAATAAAATCCCCACATTCGCACCTTAGTGGCTTGTCATAATCATTTTTGTTGAAACAATAATACCTCTTGCCAGATACCAGCAACACACACAAATCTTCTAGTTTGCCCCAACATTCAGGCGATAACCACACAGAAGAACTATGAATTGGTCCCTTTGAATCATGAAGGCAAAAATCGTTGGGCTGGAGACAAAACTCAGAAAGGTGCAGCCCGATAGCATAAAGCCTTTGAATCAAACTAAAATATGCCAGACCCTGGTTAGAAAAGTCACAATAACCATTAAACCTATGCCATTTAATTATGTGATACAACAATGATCACAAACAATATCAATTTATGAAGTTTGTCAGGAACCTTAGAAAAGCTGCATGCAGACTGTTGCATATGCATAGCAACAGCCACTCGCAAACTTGTGGATGCTGATCGGCACCTGTATGCAGTATCAGAAACGAACTCAACAAACTCCTCCCCTTCTTTCCCCATCACATCCTGGAAAGGATAGCCAGTGAGCACAGCAATCCATTATGAACGGCTAGATAAGTTGAATGTTACATAAGATTAGCATATTAGCATCCTGCAAGAAACAACAGGAAATGTATGCTGGATACTGTGGAAGTGACAGCTCGTGCTTCCGTAAAAAACATGGCCTAATCAAAGACATGAGCAAAACAAAAAATAGGCTGGCAGGCAGTACCTCAGACTTCAAAGTATCAACAAGTTCAGCAAAACTTCTCACCTTTCACGGAAATGATCCCTGATTTCTACAAATTTACTCAGCCATGGCGAATTGATAATTCATAGCTTGGTCCAATTGTTCTTTACCTTTTGATGGTATTTGGTACATGGGAATGGGTAGTGGGATTTTGGATACAGAGTAAGTTGCTAAAATTCCCAAGTTTGGTACATGGGACTGGGAATAACTATTGGATTGGGTATCAGAAGTATATATCCCCACAAAATTATCAGAAAGGTCAGAGTGGGAATTGGGAATAAGGACAAAAGGACTAAATTACCATTTAATTATGAATTCACATACTCATATTGAGGATATATTTAGAACAACTTTTTTTGGGCTTCTTGAAATCAGTCTCTCTGCTTAAACGAGTGCTCATAGAGGTAAGGTAACCTACACCCATATCTCTTCAGACCCTGCAAAAGCAAGATGACACTAGGAGCTCTTGTATATTCAGAATATATTTGTAAAATTGTTATTTTACTCCCAATTCTAACTCACAGATGCCAAACAAGGAAATGAGACTCCATAAACCAATTCTCATTCCCAAAAATCATTTCCTAATCCCATTTATGAATTTCCATTGACCAATTAAAATGCTATTTTTAATTTTATTGGACTCAAGTAAGCCACATGAGGTAAGCAACTCACAAAATCTTTAGAGGAATTGATTTAAGAGATCAGCCAACACAATGACATTTTCTCAGTGACAAAAATTGGACTATTAGCTACAAGGCGATACTAATCTAGTATTGCCTCTAACTGCTACCACTTGCAGATCACCAACTGTTTTTACTCTGTATTGTTAACAAGTGTTATTCAAAAATACACTCAAGACTCTTAATGAAACTACACCATACCATGCTTTTGAATTTCATCTTGACTGTCGGTTACATTGGTCTTGTTACGTGGGGCACCATGTCAGCCAATTAAACTTAACAATGAAAGATGCAAAAGATAATGGCAGAAGAATAAATAATGATTAGTTGGCCATATTAGGAAGGATAAAATGAAGACTCAAATAATGGAGATAAAGTGTGAGTAGCTCCTATTCGGCAAAAGATGCTAAGACTTGGGTGCTTTGAGGATATAAACAAGAGATACAAAGATACCCTAGTGAAAACATGCAAGAGGTCATATGGATAGGATAAAAAAGGGTGAGGAAGACCTAAGAAAGACTAGGGGAAAGCCACCAAACAATATTTGGTGATCTGGTCCATCTTTGGTCACACAAATGCATGACCTCGGGTGTGGGATAGAGGAGATCTAAGATAAGGATTAAGGGATCTAAGATAACGGTTAAGGGGCAGTAGACCTAAGAGGTTCCCTTCTAAGTTCTATGATAGGTTGTATTCAAGAATGTTACTTTGCCTTTGGCACTAGGCTTCTTAGTTATCTCCTTATGTTGTGTTAATTGTACTTGCTTTATTCCCTGGGATTAACCCTTCGTTCCACCACAACGTATATCTTTTTACATTCTTAAAACTATTTCTCTTGCATGTTTACCACACCCTATTTAATTTCTTGAGTGCCCATCATACTCTTTTTCATTAATTGAGACAACTACACAACTTGCCTTCAAAATGTTCTTAAATAGTACTCTTTCGAGTGTCTTCCAAAAAATGTGTTCTGATGTTCGTTTGGAAGAAGAACAAAACTGCACTTTAGTCCCTACCTTAGTGGAAAGTAGATACTGATGCTACATCACTGCACATTAAAAAAAAGTTGTAGCATGATAGGCCTTTGTCTCGGCACTGAGAAGTGAGAACTTCGATTTGGTTGACCTCTCATGTCATGAAGTAGGACCAGCTCATTTCACAGACACATTTGCCATCTTTCTTCCGTTTTCCATTTTTATTATTCTCTTCCCCGCAAAATTTCCAAGTATGCAGCATACAGAGGTGTAGTAGGTCCATGCAAACAATTCAATGCAATTACAAATGGAGTCCTGAACCTAAAGTACACTTCATTTTCATTTTTTATTAGTTGTGCTTCTACTTCATCACCTCACTGGAGTTGTTTGTGGAACATGGTGCAGGAATTAGGAATATTATCAGCACATACAATTCTGGAAAACAAAATTGTGAATATAAGTCGATTTCAACAATAAGCTAAAACGAATTACCTGAAGATTTTGGCTGTTCAAAAACTGTATATGCTCATCGATTGTTACTTTACAAAACTCAGATATTAAATCTCCTCCAAAATGCATCACCTCTGTAATCAAAAACTTCATGGCATTCTTCATGCAAGCTAAAAGCTTCAACTGCAGCTTATTACGAGCACAGGGATCCCAATACCTAAAAATACAGCTTGGACACCTTTATTAATAAGGAAATGCTCCAGGGAAGGCAATCTAGGAGTAGCACTAAAACATTGAACAAAACCACTGGAGTTCACTAATTGTATGCCGATACAACTAAGCCCCCTTTGATGAGAAGCAACAAATCAACACACGTATTCTACTTGTGTTAGCGACAAAGCCACAGTCTATTTTCATGTGTTATTAATCAAAAAGTTGAAACTGTGAATCTAACTCGCGTAAACTCCATGCATTTGGCACTGTTCTTTGAGCTACAAACCAAAATTAATTGCATTTTTAATGGGCTTTCGAGACTTTTTTAGCTGTTTCACCTTTTCCCCACCACAATCTTTCATAGTTTGAATGGTTATTCTATTCAATACTCTTCTTCTTTTCTGGGTGCCAGAACAAATACAGTATTCAAGCTATACCTAGGCTTATGGCACGCGGGCACCCATTTTTTTGCTTGACGATTGAAAGATACGCACCTGAACAATGGGCGAACCTCATTGATCAAAATCAAGAGGGCAGCATATTTGCCCGCATCCTTGGTTTTGCTAATTGAGACAGAAGCAACAATGGTGGAAACAGTATCTACAATTAGACGAACAAACTCAACATCCGCAGCACTGACAGCGCCATCGCCATCATGGACCAAACGTGGAACCAATTCCCCCATCGTAACTTTGCATTGAAAACCCTCCAGCTTGACAGCTCCAAGGGCCTTCAAAACCCTAAACCCCTCATCGATAGCGTCTTCGTACCTATGCCATCGGAACAAGCAATTTACAAACCTAGCCCTCTGCAATTGGACGGAGTAGGATTTTCCGGAGAGCTGGGGGGAGAGAGCATCCAAGCAATCCAAGCAGAGGGTGTAAGCGTCGATCAATTGGGCAATGGACTGTTGAGTATTTGGGTGTCTGGGAGATTCGGAGAGGCGATTGGGAAGGAGAATGAGAGATTGGTGGATGAAGGGCCAGAAGGTCTTGGCCAGAGACCGAATCGAAGAGAGATCGGGTTCGGCTTCGGTTTCAGGTTGTTTGCGATTGTGCTTCTGCCTAGACTTGGAGGGCTTCTTAGAGTGCTGTGGTTTAGGGGAAATGAGGAGAGAGATTGGGTGCAAGTAGTCGGAGAATAGCTTGTCGATTCCGGCGTAATCGTAATTCTGGAGCTTGGAGAGGATTGAAGAAGCTTTAGCATCCATGGCGGATTTGAGAGAGAGAGGATGTTCGTCGCTGATATTTGAAATGGGGCCGAAAATGAGCGGGAAGTGTGTTCTTCTTGTACTAGTCGCCGCTGCTGTAGCGTGTAGGGTACTCTGTTTCGGCCCAGCTCTATTATTCTTCTTGGACTTGTTAGTTGTTCCCCCCCCCCCCCCAAACCAACTGCTCATTGCCCAACTCTTTGAAAGTAAACTCCAAATTCACTCTTTTTATTTTTTATTTTTTATTTTTTTGGATGGGTTAAATTTTAACACATAGCGAGAATCAAATCACGATATTCCTTTTCATTTCAAAAAATTATCCGCTTGAGTAAAAAAAACCAAGTTATTATGATTTCGTTTATGATATTCTTAAAGATAATTTTAGAGTCGCAATTGAACATAATAAATAGGAACTCGAGCTAGCAGCTCAATCCTGGCTAGGACTAGGAGGCATGCATTGCACATGTGAGCCAAGTTTGGGCTTTGGCACTTGAAGTTTGTAGAACCTCAAAGACAAGGGCTCCAATTCAAGCTTGGACAATGCCATTTGACTCAAAATCCGGTTCCGAAGAGTAATTGTCATTAATTAGACTTCAGGGAGTACACGATGCCTATATTATTATACTTGGTAGTGAGTAAGACACATGAAGTGACATGAGAAATGAACCGAAGAACATTCTTGTCTGCATTCTGCAAAAGAATAATTGCTAAACGTTCTAAAAATGTTACATAGGCAAGAATCATGATAATTTAAAAAAAAAAAAAGATATCCACGTATAGAGGCCTTTGTTGATCTAGAGAAGCAAGGCCGGGAGCTAAACTGCAAATCCTCAGTAACCTTGGACGTCCACAAGTTTGTCATAACTTGTACGATCTTGGCGTCATGCATCCCAGTCTCCCTAATCTTCATCACTACCATGCCATTTACTTTTTTTGAGCCCATGGATCCCCAAGAACGAACGCTACTCACATCGCAATTGGCATGCAGTTCACCATTGACGCAGCAACCTGTAACTAAAGAGAGTGTCGGAAATAAACATTAATGGGGTTGGAGTCAAGAATCGACTTGGTAGGAAGGGTCCATTGATGTTGGAGGGACGCATGAAGGAGCACATCCCATAAAACAGAACCCAAAAATTTCCCTCTGTTGCCCTTTCCCCTTGCAATTCCAAACATCGAACAACAGGAAAACTGCTTCCCCGCCCACATCTCTTGATGCCAAACAGTTCCTTATAATAGCACATACTGTTACCCTATCATCTATACATCCTTCACCATAAACTAGCACCATGACAATAACAATACATAGAGCATGTACAAATTCGGATCAGACTGTCCAAAGGGGTTTACTCGGTGATAGTGTGAGTTCCCATTACTCAACCACCGTATTCACAGGTTGCATGCAAGCCCAGCTTTTCTCACAGAGGCTACTCGGGGAAGCATCTTCATTATCTTTTACATGAACATCCGCATTATGCTTCACAAGGTAATCGGCAATAGCTTCTCTATCACAAACGACAGCATAATGCAACGGGGTTTGCCCATCATTGTCCTGCATTGACAATGGTTCAATTGGTTTAGTTTAACAACATGAGAAAACGCACTAGCCCTGTAATGCTCTTTGATAGAACAGAGATGAACTGAAGATCCGTGTTATCATCTTCATATATTCTCATTCTCATGGTTCATTGATATGATTAATTCAGCCAGTGTGTCACTACGCATTTCTATTTCTATAACTATAAGAAATCCTCTTTATCCACTTTATGTTCTATACCTCTATATTTTCAGATCACATCGTTTCAGATGGTATTTCAAATTTCCTTGTAAGAGTTCAGTCTCCCTTCCCCCTGAATTACAGGATTCTATAGTATTATAATCTCAGATGATATAAAATAACAGAATATATAAGAGCAATCATGTATCTATTATAAAGGAAATTCACTTAATCCATATAAGGCATCTCTGGTAACTGCAGACGTATAAGGCATCAGTAGAGGTCAATAGCGTCATGTAGAAGTACGACATTTATACCTCAAATAGTAGACAGATGACAATTACTCATTATTGACCGAGAATATTATGGAGAGTCAACAGGAATCATGGCCAGCTCTAAAAGCAGATTCATACTTGTCAATGAATCCCATGAGCCGACACCAGACATCAGGTGCAAAACTACATATCCTACGTCAGCTTAGAAAAAATTCATAATTTCATAAGGCAAAAAAAAAAAAAAAAAAAACCTAGAACAACAGATAATGACTCCTGCGCATTGCTCACATGCCAAGATGGTTCCCTAAATGCAGCAATAGCAAAATGTGAAGCAAAACCTAGCCATAGTTGCATAAATTACCTTAACATCTACATCTGCATGCTTACTCAATAGCAGCTCTACGACACCAAGGTGGCCACGATCAACTGCCCAGTGCAATGGAGTGCGACCTTCACTATCTGGGGCAAAAAAGGATTCAGCTTGGAAATATCAAGCAAACTCAAGGATCACAATAAATATATCATTAGTTTTGTTATATATATAAGTTAAGATCCCATTCTTTTTTCTTTGGCCCTATTCACAAGGGCAATATTCAGTAAGGTTCTTCACTGAACTAATTGGCCATATGAAATCATGGAACATAATGGGCACCTGAGCAGGAAAGAATACATGAATGCATCTCAAAACAACCCCCGCTCCCCCAGGGCAAAATTAAAGGGGGAGAATACAAACCCCACCCCAAATAAAGCGCATCTTTCCAGCACTTTACCCAAACAATTATGACTTAGGAGCATAAAGGCATATCTGTTTAACTTTTGTCTTGGATCTCCAGTCCCAAACATCACAATATACAGGGGCTCATCAGAATGGTGGAAGCCCCCAAAATGATCCAAACAAGTAAGCTTTTGTAAACAAAATCATACTACAGATCTGATTTGTCAAAATAAGTCTGGTCTAACTGATTCACTTGATTCACATCTTGTATTCTCCTTTGGATGAGCACTAATTAAATAGATTTCCAAAAGAAGTTTGCTTCTCTCCTACAATTATCAAAAAAAGACGGGGAGAAAATCCTGAATGCCAAAAATAAAGCATTAACAGCTATAACTGTGTCACAATGCCACAGACAAGAAACAAACAGCATGTACCTTTTAGATTTACTGAAACACCACTTTCAATGCATTTCAGCAATTTATCTATGTCACCTTCTCTGGCAAAGGCATGTATGGCATCCATTTTCCTGAAATGAAGCAGCAACAGAGCAATACAATAAATTGTTGTTATTTCCCAGGCCCATTATTTATATGTCACAAAGACCTAAAACTAAAAGCAGTTCCAAGTATGGCACCTTCAGCATTCGAGACCATTTCTTAAAAAGCACAGCCTATCAGAAGTCCTCACAACAATTTAGACGCTCACAAGACAACCAATAAATGCATCCCTCAATTTACTGAATTAGATACCTAGCATCATCCAGTTTTAATTCTCCAATGAACAATCCAATACTCATTTAATGTGCAGGCAGAAGTCAACAGTTCTCCCTGCCAATGGTAGAAATCATAGTCTAACTCTCACATTCACAAGAACATCATTAAAATCAACCCCTCAGCCGCACATTTTAAAAAACCTATGAGATGCCTACTTCCTCTCCATGTCCAATCTCGCAGCCCTCGAGAACATGATGACATCAGAAGTTATCCATAAAGTTTCAACCACAAGGCCCAATAGTGCATGTTTTAACCAGATAGGACCAACACAGTACAATACACAATGTATGCCAACACATAAAAATGAAGTAAGCATGAGTTATTAGCAAAGCCACTGGAAAAGCATCAGCTAACACAAAATACAGGACTTAAGAAATGAATGAAGATACAAGAATTATTTTCCCATTGTAACGAGTTTGGGAGAACACTTACGACTCATTTCCAGATTCCTCCTCGTGAACAAGAGTACTGAAAACAGGTCCCATGGGTCCCCTGGAATCTGAACTATGTCGTTCCGTATCTCCACCTTCAGTTTTCTGTCAACAGAGTATTCAAGAACGGAAGTAGTTATAAATTACAATAAGTGATAGAAGAAGTCAGCCTTTTTTCTGGTTATATTTGGAGAAGTGAAGATGTCAATAGAGAGTTAATCTCACATCAGCACCACCAGTTGCCCAAGAAGGAAAGAGTTCCGTCACAATGTCAATATACTTCTGCATTGCATCCTCTGGAGGCATTGCACCCAACTTTTGCCATGCATTCCTAAAGCATTGCTCAAAACAAATTAATTTGTTAGCCAAAAGCCTCCCAGACTCCTTAGCATACATGAGAATCAATATCTTAGCATCACTTATTCTAATAAACACTATTCCACCATAATTACGCTGGAAGAGGTTGAAATTTGAAAGAGCTATGACCGAAGCCAAGAAATATTTAGCAGTCAAACTTTTCACATTTAAGTATCACTTAATTCATGGTACTAATCCCCAAAATACCCCCCACCCCCCAAAAAAAACAAACCACGTACAAAAAAGGGGCAAACAGGAGCCTGAAAGATTTAGAAAATAGTGCTCACATAATCATAAAATATCACAAGCCCAAATAGGAGGGTTCATAATAGGCTCTTTTGGCGAAACAAATGAAATAACATGAACACAAACACTTATATAGTTTATGAACTTTATAAAATACAAATATGTGTTTTGCCAGTGGCTAATGGCTAATGGCCAATATAAAAACTTCCTCAATATTAATAAAGCATTTACTCCTAACAAGTTAAGGACATTATTGGCAATCACTTTTTTTTTTTTACTGAAGCCTTACTATGCATTCTTTGTCAACCCATGCAAGTATTTATTGATGGGTTATTTACAGTTTAGATTCTTAAATGAGAAAACTACTATGAGGTATCTTGACAAACTTGAGCTCAAGCACTTTTTTATACCACAAACACAAACACTTATATAGTTTATGCAAATCAAACGCAAACATTTATATAGCTCATGCATTTTTTATAACCCGCATAAAAGAGGTTGAACTCAAGTTTGTTGAGCAAAAGGAACCTCATAGTAGTTTTCCCTTGTCAAAACTTATGCTCAAGTAACTCTTTTTGCTCCCGAAAAGGGGGGGAGGAGGACCTAGCTTAATAAAGGAGAAAATGGGACATTACAGTTGCCACCAGTGGTTGTACTACAACACAAAAAAAATCACAACCGAAAGGGAAGAAGAGCGGGGAGCATTGGCAAATACCAACAATTTGTAAAAGGGCCACGGCAGCTAGTCAGCTACTAAACAAACATTATCAAGATAAGAGGCATACAGTTTGAAATCCGAAGTCCAAATATTCTTTAACATGCAAATTGAGAAAAGGTCTAGGTCACATCCTCATGGAGGGTGGACCATGGAAGCTAAGTCATATGCGGGACAAAGTAGTACATAATGTAGCCACCTCTTGAGTTATAATGGGAACCAAGTCAAACATGTAGGAACCAACAGAATCAAAATTACTTGGGTAAAAGCTCAAAAACCCTTTGTAAGAGCATAGTCTAACTGCTAATCATAAAGGGATCAAAAGATAGTGCATACATATTTTGCCATCAAAATGTCGAAATATGTCTTAAATGAAGTTCTAACAGAAAGTCCAAGTCCTACTTTTCTTTCAGGATTCTCTGTCATACAATTCAACTAACTCCTATTTCCTTACCAACAAAAGATTACACCCTCAGCAACCATTCAAGCAAGTGGTCGCCTGGCAGTTACAATTGGGCAATGACATCAGAACATTAAATTAAAAGCTCACAGTTTCACAGCATAATAGAGCTAATCTTCTCCAGTGTCACAATGCATGACTATCAAACCAGAAGAGCCCAATGCAAAATCCTGAACATATAATAACAACCCACCACATATTCTAAGGCATACATAGTGAGAGAAGCAATACACACCACTTGGCCCGAGCAGTCCTCTTGAATGCGGGTGGAGCAGGAACACTACAGGGACCTTCAGTAGCAATCTTATACAACCCATACAGCTGAAGCTGCACCTCATTGGGCAACTTGTTAGGCAACTTATCCGCGGAAGAAACAGCCACAAAAGCAGTAGCAGCGCTGAATGCATTGTCCAATTCAGTACTCTCAACACCCTCCCAATCATCGTCCGTGATAGCAGCAACATCATCCAAGACCAAATCACCTCCAGCAGCACTCCCCTTCTCGGCGAGCACAGACAAGTCGTCGCTAACCCTAGACCCCACCTCACTCAAATCCCCCACGCTGTCGATTGGCCGCATATCCGATTCTGGTTCCGACTGGCTCGAGGATCTCCGGTTGTGGGGTCGATGGAGGGCTGCAGAAGCGACGGTGGCGGTGGCGGTGGGAAAAGATCGAGATAGAGGGAGATGGGTGTCGTCTTTGAATGCGGTGACAAAGGAGATCAGCTTTGCTATGAGGAAAGACAACACGAGGCCTATGAACACCGACTGCCATAGCTGCGGCCAATCGCCTGCCATTGCAAGAACACCAGAACACAGAAGAAAAGGAGAATCTGAAAACCCTAGGGCAAGATGAAGATGAAAGAGAGAAGAGAGTAGAATTGCTGGGTGATCAAGAGAAGACAGAGGGGAGAGAGAGAGAGAGAGGTCAGGAGCGCACCATGAAGGTGAGGGTCTTGATCCTGAGTGAGACAAATACAAAGACAAGGAATGAGAATGCGCATACGAAGTTATAAAACTGTTTTGTGAGTCTTATGGAATCAATCTTTCTATAGATAGGAATACCTGTAGCGATAAGATTGTCTACAGTTGGATCTCTCCAGACTCCGTAAAAACAGGACCCACACTAAGAGGTTGTTGTTGTTGTTGTTGAGGACCGCTTGCCATGGTGCGCTGCGTACTCTCTATGCACCCCAAATTCCAAAAACAATCAAACAACATAGCCGCTTTTGAGTTTTGAGTGCAGCCACATTAGCAAACTAATGCGACAAATTTTACATACTTCTAGCCAATCTTAATTCTTATGGTGATTGAAGCATTATTATTCAAAATTGATATTGACGTTTGTACTGTATAAATAAAGTTTCAGATTTGAATCTTATGAATGAAAAATATGTAGTGTGAGAGCATTACATTTGTATAAGTCAACAGAAACTCGACTTGAATGATGGACATTCCAATATAAAAACAATCAGTGCGTGTGAATATTTAAATAAATGCTCATTGTTGTTTTTTTGGTTTAGTTCAAAGGGTTAGAGTTCGTAGATGCACAATCTTTGTATCAGAATGCTTCTCTTATCAGGAAGAACGTATTAGAATGCTTCCTCATCTGAAAAGCCTACTAATGTAACATGTTTACAAACTTACAAATAAGGATAGATGTTCCTCTAACATATTGGTTCTATTCATTTGCATATGATCTAATTAAAAGCTCATAAACGCATTCATACACTTTCAATCGCAAAGCTAAACTCATCGTAGAGAGTAATGCGAATTTTGTGGAGGAGCTGCATCGAACAATATTGGATTGTAGTTAAGAGAATCCAGATTTAAATAACAGATAAGAAGCCCATAACATACAACCAAAGACAATATTGAAAATTCACATTGGCTTCATAGGTCTCTTTTAATTGATCCAATACATACACGGCCCAGCCCACAAATAGCATGTATTTTTGGCGGCCCCTTTATTCAAAGCAATGAAAGAAACCACCATTAGTGTAAGTTTTTTATTGGGATAATTTTTAAATATGGTATCAAAGTTTTTTTAGCGAGAGATTTCAAGTTCGAATCTCAGCATTCCCCATAATGATTTATTGCACAAGGTAAGGGGTGAGCCTTTGCAGCAGTCATACTTCAAGCCAAAGGGTATTTGCTTGAGGGGATGTGTTGGATTATAAACTTATTTCTGAGCCTTTAACCAACAGTTTAAATTTTTGACTGAAATGGTCATTAAACAACATGCAATGATGATCACTGATCAACAGACATTGGGCCTTGGGAGATCTTTCATATGACAACAATGTGCACATGATTGCATGGTAATAATCTTGTGATACTATTATAGTAACATTTGTTTGCATCTAGAGTACATATGTCATCAAATATTTGTGCATTAAACTTGAAAGAAGCTAATGAATTTTGTCCTTAGAATTGAGGACATAAAAGAGGCATTCCCCCTCCTTCCCAAAAAGATCATCCAATTTGACAAAAATTTTAACTGTTAATTTATTACAAACTATAGTAATTTGCAATATAAAGCTAATAGCTGTCTTAAGAAATATTCTAATTACAAGCTACGGTAGGGCTTTATTATTTTCTTCCAATTTTATTTTTAATTTTTTTTTGGGGAAAAGGAAATATAGCCAGTTGGGCAGGTGGAGCTGTCATTCTTACCAGACACCAACAAACAAAATTGTCTTCCATCCATTTTTTGTACCATCAACTAATTTCTAATTTTCTGAACTGACTTTCAATCCCCGGCCC